>JAVDPK010001876.1:107060-129637 GCA_034780415.1 Cichlasoma orientale
GTGTGTGTGTGTGTGTGTGTGTGTGTGTGTGTGTGTGTGTGTGTGTGTGTGTGTGTGTGTGTGTGTGTGTGACTCAGGGTTCGGATGCAGGCCAGACGGGGAAAAGGCACCCAAATGCATTATGAATGTGGCTCTGCTCTTGTAAGGCCAGCATTGAGTTTCGTAGCTCGTTAATCATTGAGAATGAGCATGGCGGGGGCAGTGGTGGCAACCAGAGTCATCCTGCCTAATCCTGACATACACATATCACGCACACAAACACACACATAAAGAAACAAACCGCCAGTCAGACACCTGAAGTCAGTACCCTGATCCTGTGGTAAACCTCCTGGTAGTTTTGCTTGACAAGTAGGATGATGACACATAACTAAATACTGCAAGCATCTTTTTTTGTGGGGGTGGGAGGCACAAAGGGGGCAGGAGGGTGGGGATTATATTACACCAATTCCTTTTGACATTTAAAGTAAACAAAGCAAAAGCATCCCTGCATAATGTTCCACCTACACACACACCAGATTCACTGCAACAATAACACTCTTGTTGTGCTTTATTCGGTGTATATGTGTGTTATAAACATTATGCTACATCAGATAACGTTATATCAGACTACGGAAATTTTCACACTTCGGGGATATGGATTAACTGTTGCGGAAAACGGTGTTCAATCCTGTGGCTTAAACAACAAAACTGTTCCCACGGACCACATACTATACCAGCTTTAATTTCCTGAAGTGGATTTAGGCAATAGAGGCATTCCAGGCTATAGTGTGAAGCATCTGGACTGAGTTATCCTTCTGTTGACCTCTCTCCATGAATAATATCATCTTCCGCTGTAATGGGAGGTCGGCTAACAGAGGGTATGGCCAGTTAACTGATATATATCCATGTTTCATTAGACAACATCCTGTGTTTTTGGAGAATCCAGTAACTGAGAAAAAGTAAGAAATTCTAGTGATTTGCCTTTCTGCCCTGAGAGGATGTTTCATGATTTTAATTTTAAGTCAGCAAAAATGACAAAAATAAACTTTTTATGTATGTATTTTATTGTAAAAAAAAATTGATTTTGGGTTGCTGTGATTGTTCGTTTAGCCCATGAGTGTTGTTCAGCCTTGAGCTGAACTTGTTCTAAAGGGGGAAAGTGTATGAAACATTCACCGTAGTGCTGTATGAGGTGCAATAGTGACTGGATGTTGGTTTGGTGTGGCAAACCTCCAGGCCATCATGGATCATGAAGCCCCCTCATTATGATTTGGCCAGCCAACACTGGGCCCACTTGATTTTAACTCGAACCAAATGTTATGGTTGTGGATTCAGGGTTTGTTTCTTAGCATTTCTTAGCACTGTAAAGAAGTCACAGTCTGAGCAAGGCTCGTAATAGTGGAGAGAACTACTTGGGATTTTCCATTATGCTGCCTTCTTGCACTTGCAGGTACAAGCTCTGCTCTTAGCTTAACAAGTTCAGTCAGCGCTGTGAAAAAGTGGGCATATTATAAACCTCAAACAGCACTTTGATCCAGAACTGCTTTATGAAGTCCTCAGTGCCACATAGAGTAAAAAATATTCTTTTTTTCTCCCCCCTTTTAGCAGAACATCTGTTTGAGAAATGCTCTATGCAGCCAGCAGCTCTGCAGCTGGAAACTTCCAATATGGAAAGAGAGGAAATTTTGATCTTGGAAAACATTGGAATGGAAAGCACTCACAATGGCATCTTCAACAGAGATGATGCAATGGAGAAGCCAGGCCAGAATATACAAATTATTATAAAGTCAGAAGAGTCAAAGTGGAACAATAAATAAACATATCATGGCCTCTGTCATGCGACAAAATAACGATGTATGACAGAATCTAAAAAAGGAAATTAAGCAATTAGACTGAAATTTTGTTTTCTTCTAAAAAAAATAGCACGCGTTATCCCTTTAATACCATAATCCAGTGAGGCTTTTCTGCTGCCTGTTTTTGGCGCTACATCCTGTGGAGCGGAGTTTGGAGAAAGGCCTCCTAGGCCCTGCTAATGAGGGGCGCTCTGAATACTCTACCCAAATTTAGGTGTCTTTTTTCAGCCAGGACTCTGTGCTTAGTGAATATCAAAAGCCTGAAAGTATGTGGGTGGCTAGCCCGAAATGTATATATAAACATATTGTGTGATAAAAACAGAAAATGCCACCATGAACACGTGCAATAAGGAGAAATTAGGAAGAAGAATCTAGAGGGTATGCAACAGAAGAAGGACTGGAGCGCTAACTTAAAGATGCTCATGAACAAAGCAAATGCCATTACTGCTTCCACCCCAGCCAAAAACAACAGGTGTGTGGGGGGGAAAGACTAAACATGCACAGGCCGAGGTAACTGTTTCCTGTTTCTCCGTTTGGAAACATTTTAGTAAGATGACCCCACATCACTGAAAAGTTGACTTCAAAACTTCAAAAAGCTTGGAAGCATTAAACGCGTGCCCATCCATTCATACATATGGCTCATATGGTGTCTTCCTCTGATCTATTTTATGTGTAACTTAAATTAAAAGGAACTCTTGTAACCAATTATGGGCTGCAGTATAGGGAATAAAAAGCACTTCTAAGTGTAAACACTTTATGTTGGTTTTTCTGATCTATGGAGCAGACGTTGCCTTCCGTATTCAGCTGGGAGTGGTGGGGATGTGGTTTGCTTTTCTTTTTTCATTACTGTTTGAATTGTGAGCTTTTTGTACGATGTAAATATTTTTTACTTTATTTTATTTATTTACATTTAATATGTTACTTTCATTGTTCATTCCTTTGTTTTGTTTTTTGTTGTTGTTGTTGTTGTTTTGTTTTTTTAGATGAAGCACGGCCTATGTCACAGTTAAATGGGCCCCTACTGGCACCGGGGCCCCTTCCCCCTCTTCCAACCCCACCGACCCCACCCATGGACTCCCCTGTGCCATCAGTGTGCCCTCTCATTCCCACACCTACTCCTCCCCCGGTCCCCCCGACTTCCTCCTCCCCAGGCTGCGGCAGTGGAAGCACCAACTCAGATCAGGCTGGATCAGGAACCCCAGCTTCAGGAGCTGCTGGCATTTCGACCTCAAGCAGCTCGTCCAACCCAGAGACGGAGGAGGACAAGGCCAAGAAGCTGCTGTACTGCTCACTGTGCAAGGTGGCTGTGAATTCCCTGTCACAACTGGAGGCCCACAACAAGGGTTAGTAATCTGTGAGCAATCATATATTGAAATCAATCGAGCTTTCCTAGATTTAAGAGGAAGTACAACCATCTGGAATTAACTGTAGCGCCTTTTTTTGTTTTGTTTTGTTTTGTGCTGATGAAAGTTTTCCTGCATCTTTACAGCTTGGGTTGGATTCCTCGCTGTTTACACAAGCCACAGTGTTTTTGATGGAAACAAAATGTAGCACATCCTGCGTGGATTTTCGCCAAGAAAGACACATGCAAACACTTGCAAAGATGTGGTTATACATTCCTAACGTAGAATTCAAAAATAACTGAAAATATAAAGTCCAGACACTTTCCTCTTGTTTTTGAATTTCTGGATAATCAACTCAACAAAAACTGGAATTTATTGAAACCACAGTTCAAATTTTACACTCTGTAATGAATTAGTTATGTAATGACACTTGCTGTTATATTCTTTCTTGCAGCAATAATCTTAAATCGCATATCACTATCTTTTTTTAAAATTATGCTCTCCTCCCAAAACAACTACTGCATTTTGGAATTATCGCAGCATCCTTGATACAGATTCGATCAAAATTCAAAATTGGAAGGATGATGATTAATAATACTTTATTAAGTTGTTATAACACAGTTATTATAACACCACCTGTTATAATAACTGTGTTATAATAACACAGTTCTTATAACAGGTGGTGTTAAAAACATATAGTTTTTTTTTCTCAAATTAGTTTTGGAGGCTTCATATTCGTTTTTTTCCAATCCTACAAAAGCATCCATATACAGCAATACGTACTCTATATATATACTATATAATCAAACATGACTACATTTAGAGTAAGGAGACTGCACCCGAGACAGTGCCCTGCTAAGAGTCTTTGGTTAACTTTGACACCGTTGAGAGGGCTAAAAGGAAAACTGATCAGTAGATAAATGATCACTCTGATGCTGAAATGCTTGGTCGCTGTAACTCAGCATTGCTGTCGTGTTTTCTAAGAGCGATCTATGCCTCACCTGTGTGAGTCCACTCTTTAATACTGCAAACCCTCCTTTGGCCAAGCCTACTTTCTTCTTTCCCATTAGGCATAATTAGTCGAAATACATCTTCCCCACAGAAAGATTCATCATTTTTCTTGTCATTTGTTGCACAGAGCATAACAAATGTTCTCTGGAGCCTTCCAAATGGAAACCAAAAAGCAGAGGAGGATGTTTAAGGTGTTAAAAGGTGTGAATGCTAAAATATTGCTTATTATGTGGGTGATCTCACCCCAGTTCGGGTTTAAATACTCTGTCAGACGGCTCTCATACACGACAACGCTTTTTCACGGTTACATGCACCCCGAGGTGCTGCCTGTACCCTTTAATCCTTTCTGAACTGCCAACTTAGATAACTTCTTCATGTTTCACAGGGCTGTACGTATCTGCTGGGGTTCCTCTCTGTCTTTTGGGAGTTCGAAGTATATGCGCATGCATATACATGAAGTACACATAAAGTACACATAAACTACACCACAGACAGAGACATTACACATAATAAAGGACTGACTCCAACATCAGTGTAACTGTATCCTCCCTGCTTTGAGTAATCTTAGCCCGAGCCAACTCAATCAGACATGAAAGCATCTGATAAATACTGCACTTATAGTATTGCCATAGGATACACTGATATGGATGGACTACACTATGTAGGTTTTTTTAACCTCTGAGGGGTTTATCATTCTTACCACACATCAGTACTTTTGTGTTGTATCTGTCTCCAAGCATTTGCACGTTTCCTCTGTTTATAGTATAAAAAAAGATCAAGCACAGCTTAAACATGATCCTGGGTCATCGCCTGCTGGCAGCCGGTGGGCTCCAAAGTTCAAGCCTTGGATGACTAAAAGTTGAAATAGCTGAAGCTCCATGAGGAAAACCATCTGGAAACAATCGACTTCACTCATTCTAAAAATCAAAACTGTGTGTATTAGCAGGGTTCAAAAATGAAAGCATATGTCATGCAGACACCCAGACATGAACAGTGTGCGTGGCACACGATGAACTGCCCGAGACCAAAAAAAGAAATAAATAGAACAGAAATAAATATTTGTAAGTCGTGATATTACAGCATTTATGCAACAGTTTAATTTCACATGTTTTTGTGTTTTTCAAATGCTGCCTCCTTTTGCTTGGTCTACACCCTGAGTCAACTTTACAGAGACAAAAAAAAAACACTCTACTGGGCCATCCATTGTCAGACCAAAATAGAACAAAAGTGAAAACAGGCACCCAAGAGCACATTTTTGGCCACAAGCAAACCTTTCTCCCCAATGAAGCCCACAGCCTCCGTGCCCCCCACGTCCACCCCACCCTGATCATTTCTCCAACTTCTGTAACCTTAACACTGTTCAAAGGGATTTTAGGGAGTGATTCAAATTAGTATTTCAAAGTCAGAGCCAAAGACAGGGGAATGCTATTCTTGCAGCACTGCAGTAAAGTGGAGTGGGAGGTTTCATCCAAGTACAAAATGTGTGATTATTTAATGAGAGACTATTTTAGCACGCTCTTAATAATATGCAGTATGCAAGAACATACTTCTCTATGCTGTCCTATTTGCAGCTGCATACTCTAGGACCTATCCAAATAAAGAAAATATTGAAAATATAAAATTTGATTTATTTTTTTTATTATATTTGGGATCATGGCGGGTAAATAATATAATGCCAGATGGAGTCTGTCGCTCAGACATTTAATGGGGCTGGTTTTACATGCTAATATGTTTTTATGTCAGACGGCTTCATTTCCAAGAAACAGCTCTATGAATTTCATTAATATATGTCTGGTGCTGCAATCTGTGATGTAACCTGCCATTTGTTTACTCAGCAGTATTATTGTTTGAGATAATAGTGATCTGTTCAGACAGTAAATAGCATGGTGCCGTGCTCTTATAGCATAGGAAATACCTGATTACAGACCAATACCAAGACCAGACCAATCCTGCATCTCATAATAATATGCCCCTAAATTTCCAAACACTGACATTTATAGCTAGTATTTTTTAACGTGATAATAAAGGCTCAATAATTCACATTTTCATTGATAATGCCAGATGAAGATTATGGATAATGGATATAATAAAGTACAGTACACACTATTTGGCCTTATCCTACCCACTCCAGTGAGCCATATATCATCAATCACGTATATTATTGAGATTAAAGAGGCTTTGGGTTGATCTTCCAGCTCACTAACTGCACAGCTGTGTGATTGCTGCCCTCTTGTGGTGAAAACTTTGCTCTGCAACTTTATGCAGAATTCGTTCTGTGTGGTTACTAAAGCCAGTGGTTTGTAATCTTTTGTGCCATGCTCTGACATTTTTCATTGTCATTGTTCTCCAGCAGTAATTGTAGCTACAGAAAAATTCTGCCCAATCCCATTTTACTTCAGACAGGTGGACGCAGTATGACTCATATGTTACAAATAGTATTTCACTTTCATCGCATTATTATTATTTTTTTATATTAGCTTTTAAATGTGTAATTTCATCTTGGCTGATGGCAATGCTGGACTGTGTTTTTACTCGTATGTGTGTGTTTGTGCGTGGCTCTGCAGGTACTAAACACAAAACTATCCTGGAGGCACGGAGCGGGCTGGGCCCTATAAAGGCATATCCTCGCCTGGGCCCCAAGCCAAGTGGAGAGCAGGGAGGGGGGCCGGTGGACCCCAACACTCAGGAACGAACCTTCCACTGTGAGATCTGCAATGTGCGGGTCAACTCTGAACTGCAACTAAAACAGGTAAGATGGCGGTGATGATGTAAGCATTTCTATACCTTAAAATATAAAAATTAGACCGGCATTTAGATTTATTATTTTTGTTAAAGCACAATTTATGTCATGTTATTAACATATATTCAGTCTAAACAATTCTGCAATTTGACATAGCTGTATTATTTTCTCCATGCTATTATGTTTTAATCCAGTTACTGTCCAGTCTAACATAATAGGAAAAGTAATTTGAGTTGCTATGATCTTTATTTTTAGCACATATCAAGTCGAAGGCACCGGGACGGCATGGCGGGCAAGCCTAACCCCCTCCTCAGCCGACACAAGAAGCACAGGGGAGCTGATCTGACGGTAACATTTTACCGCTGATTTTTGACAAAACAAACCTGAACTCCAGAGATCAGATTAAAAGTGACAGAATATTAATGTTGTGAGGCTTTGGAGTTGTTAGCGCATGTTGGTTTGATCCCCACAAAAGCCCATTAATAGTTCTGTTTTTCAACCTCATCCTCTTAGCTCAACCTCACTGAAACCTCTGAATTACGACAGATCCAGAGAGGCTGAAGCGGATGGTCTATAACGGTTTATGTGCTGACCTTCTGGAATTAATCATTGTAAACCTCTCTCCTCTCTCTCTTGTCTCGTACCCCTTTTGATTCTGTTTTTAGTCTTCTTTGACCTTCTCCAAGGATCTCACCAAAGCTTTGGGTGCCGGGCTGTTGCCCAGCCCCTTGGCGGTTGCAGCAGCAATGGCCGCTGCAGCGTCCTCAAACCCACTGGCTCTCCGCGCAGCTGCTCCCGCGCATCATCCACCTCATCACATCTTGCAAGGCCCGCCTCTCAGCCACGCAATCCTGAGACCTGCCCCGGGGCCCATCCGCACCACCCACGGGCCAATCCTCTTCTCTCCTTACTGACACATCACCTTCTGACTTCAGCCAGTCAGGAACATCCACTCCAAAAGCACACTGTGAAGATACAAACATGATCAACAAGCAGCAATTGTTGGGGTTGGGGGAGGGGAGGGGAGGGGGGGATCTGATAATTTAAATATCTGACTGAGAGAATAGCAAGGGCACAGTGGAAAGGAGTATATGTCTCTATTTTTTCCTTTACCTGAAACTCTCCATTCACTCTCCCTCCATTTCAAAAGACTTCTGAGTGATCTGCAGATGGGATTATCAGAGGAGGGAAAGTCATTATGCATCGAACTCCCTTGTACATTTCTCACCTCCTCTTGTCCCTACCCTTGCACTGTGGCCCTCTCGTGGCCACCTCAATAGCTACAGAAGAAACACATGCAGACCTTTCTAGAAACATTCAACCACATGTAGTGTTACGTAATTATTCCGGGACAGGTTGTTTTTTCACCTGTCATCATGGCTCAACGTGTTCTTCTCATCCTATGCACCTCAAAAACCAAGACAATAATGTTATGTCAGTAGGGTAGCTGCTTCCATCAGTCTTTGCTGTGTGCGCCCCATGTAGCTATGCAGGCCTCAGCGGCACTGTACATGTCCTGCTCTGTGCCGGAGGTCAGCAGCTCTTCAATTTGTGACATTAGGTCTTTGCTAGATACAACATGACTTTGGCTGACAGGCAGGTGGTCGCCGCATCTGAACATGTCCGATGGTTGGGGGGATGAGTAGAGCAGAAAAGTGACTGTGGGGGATTGTTCTCCGCTGTCATTTCCTGAGAGGGTGAGGTGAGAGGGAGGCTGGCACGGGTCACTGGACGGATTCACCACGGGCAGCTTGCAGACATACACAGGCCTGGACAAATATGCGTTTTAAAATAGATTGTACCAACAAAAACTGCTACGGGGCACATCTGCCAACCTCCATAACAGTCAGAGAATGGGCTCACCAAAGGGGAGAGGAGATGGAAGGAGCAGCAGAAATCACACATTGATACATACTGTACTGCTGGGGTTTAATATTTGATCACCATCTTTAGCTTTGATTGCATTTTATGGAAAGAGTTCTGCGCTTTTACAAACAGCAGTCTGAAATACAGTACTTGAGAGAGAAAGCATAGGTGCTGTTTGGCAAGACTTCAGTTTGGAGCGTCTCAAAGCTCATCATCATCCTCACATCTTCCTAGTCTTCATTCGCAGGCACACTGTGTAGGTGGGCATGTATGACTTGTGTATGACCCTTTGTCCTAATGTTTTGATATTGTTTCTGCATGCCACCTCACAGTAGGATGCCACACGGACAGTGTTCTGCATCACTGGGTTGACCCCTCCCATGTCTGCCCTATCCTTCTCCTCACCTCCCTATTATCCAAAGGTTCATACGAGTCTATTGTGGGAGGCACATCAACACTGGCAACCATGATGCTTAAAGGCAACAAATTAAATAGAGGAAGTTGAAAGCCAAATACATTCTTTGAAAAATGATCTTGAGCTGGAGTGACAACCAAGCCAGAAGCCTAGAGAAGCCGCCCGGAGCGGGAGCGGAGACGTCCAGCCCAAGGCATCTATCGATACTTCCTGTCTTACAACTGAAAGCCATGAAACGCACCATGATTTGTTTTCTTTTACAAAGACTGGTGAGCACTTTGTTTTTCTTGTTTGGTTTGGACTATTGGTTTACATTTATATCACACATTAAAAAAGAGCAAAATAGAAAACACGCTAAAAAATATTTTTGTAGTTAGGAAATGTTATTAACTTCATCAAGGGAAACAAAGAAAAGGGTGGAATCATCAGATGGCATATTATATAAGTGACTCAGACAGAATTATATAAACAGGCAGATCAACTGACTCAGTGGGGAGCCACACTTGCTAGCTAAGCAGCAGCGGCAGCAGACCCATCTTGCCTGACAGCTTGAAACTAACACCCTTTTCTGAACGAGATGTACACTGTGCCCTTTCATTGAGAAGCAATGAGCTCTAATGTCTTACCTTTGTCTGAATATTGCAATGCAATGAGCAATTTTTATCAGAGTGACTTGTTATCATTGTGACATGTTGTGACATATTGTCTGGAGTCATGTGTAAAGTGGGAGCACGCCAGCCGACTGACTTTTCTGTTCTTCCATGAGAAGTACAACTTCTTGAGGGGATCGAACTGGGGACTGAGAGACAGAAGTGTAGCTAGACATAGGGACTGACCCTTCATATTAAAGGGCCTTTTTACTATGGTAATCTCTGCTTGGGGAACAGGGTACAACACCAGGTATCAAGGGATTAAAGCTAGATCTGTTCAACAGGTTTTTGTTTTATTTGGACTTAACAAATTGCATTCTTTTTTTTTTTCCGGTGTGTGAGAAACGTGTCTAAGTGAAAATCTGGAGGAACATTATCAATGCCATTACTTAAGAAGAGAAGCTGGCTCAGCGTCGGCTTCCACCATTGTGCTCTTTTTGTTGCTGAACGTAATCTTCAAGTTCATTTTGTGAGTGAAATGCTATTCCAGGATCCTTGCTTTTCTTCCTGTTGGTGTGTGTACTATAAGTATTCTAGTGTGTGTTGGGACCTGCTCTCTCCCCACTCCCCACCAATCAGAGACAGAGGCAACCTGGATCTATAAAGTGGCCTAATACAACAGTGGGGACAAAAACCTGCACGTGTTTGGTATGGCGAGAGTCATCTGTCGTTCTGGATTCAGTACAGAGTTGACCAATAACCGAGCCTTATCAAAGTACTGCAGAGGTGTCCCTGGTAGGTCAGTCAAGTAGCACCACATGTTCATATTGTCCTTGATATGTTCATAAAGTGGTAAATACCAGAGAGTCATTTTCATCATTCACATGTGGGAAATAAATGGTATTCCTATTTTCTGGACAGGTATTTCATGTTAGCTGTGTTTAGGCTACTAGCCTTAGCCTTATTCTGCCCTCAGTCTTTCTCATAGCAGAGAGAGAGAGATGTAGAGGCTATGGTGTAATTTTGTCTTGCCAATAAATTTATTTTTGAATTTCATTATTAGAGGGACAAAGAGTTTGTATGGCGAATTGTAGCAATACCTGACTCATTCTGGCTACTCTTGTTTATTGCAATAAGAAAATTAAACAATAAATGTGTATGTGAGTAAAACATTATAAGTGTAATTTAAATGAAAAAGAAACTTTATGGTAAATACTACTGGTATCAAGAGAAACCATGGTGGAAAAAAGTAAATGTCAATAAATCATTAAATGATGCTGTCTGTAGAGTTTTTATGAATCAAATAGTGTGGTGCCTTCTAATTCATGAAGGGAAATACTAAACACATCCATGCATCCATCCATCCGCTTATCCAACTAGACTGGGCAGGTGGTGAGGTACAGCCTGACAGGTGTCCATTAAGATCAGGTAAACACTTTAAATCAGGGCCACCACATATAAATTGTAATACCTAATATACCTAATACCAATCACCATCACAACACATTAACTTAGGAGTTCTATCAGGTCTATTATCTACTTCACTCACCAGCCACTTTATTAGGTACCTGTTCAACTGCTCATTAATGCAAATATCTAATCAGCCAATCACATACAGTAGCAACAATTCAATGCATTTAGGTATGTAGACATGGCCAAGACAACTTGCTGAAGTTCAAACCGAGCATCAGAATGGGGGAAAAAAAAGGCGATTTAAGTGACTTTGAGTGTGGCATGACTGCCGGTGCCAGATGGGCTGGTCTGACTATTTCAGAAACTGCTGACCTACATGGATTTTCCTACACAACCATCTGTAGGGTTTACAGAGAATGGTTGAACGAGAGACAATATTCAGTGGGTGAAAATGCCTTGTTGATGTCAGAGGTCAGAGGAGAATGGCTGATAGGCAGGCAGCAGTAACTCAAACAGCCTCTCCTTACAACCAAGATATGCAGAAGAGCATTTCTGAAGGCACAACAGGTCGAACCTTAAAGCAGAAGGGCTACAGCAGCAGAAGACCACATCAGGCACCATTCAGCTAAGCTCAGCAAACAGGCTACAGTTTGCATGCAGTCACCGATACTGAACAACAGAGGAAATAAAAAAAATCTCACCTAATGTGAAAAGTCTTGTTTTCTGCCACAACAATCAGATATTCGAATCAGAATTTGGCAACAACAATCATGACAGCATGATTCCATTTGATGACTGCTTCCAGCAGGCTAACTCACCATGTCACAAAGATCAACTCATCTCAAACTGGCTCTCGAACATGACACTGAACTCAAATGGCTTCCACAGTCACCTTTGGGATGTGGTGGAACAGGAGATTCACATCACGGATGTTCAGCTGACAAATCTTTAGCAACTGTGTGATGCTGTCGTGTGAATATTCTCTAAAGAATGTTTCCAGCACTTTGTTGAATGCAACCCAGTGCGAGCAAGGTGTACTTAATGAAGTGTCCGGCTAGCGTATCTGTGCTTCATCGTGTGCTAAGATGACATAATCGCTCAAATCTAGTTTCTGTGCTTTTCAACCAACCGCCTTGTTTGTGTTTGATCAAAAGATATTAAATAGCTATTAAACTTTAATCTGATGTCTTTCTTAAATTTTCCTTCAAGCTGTCCCTCCCAGCCTTTGATTTCTGACCGTTCCAACACAGAGAAAATAAATCTGAACAGTTACAAGATCACAGAATGAACAGTAAGGGAGAAAAAAACAGGTTCTGCTACCCAAATTCTTTTTCTCTTTTTTTTCTAGCTCGTCTATTAGGAAACACGATTATAAGAAAA
Source organism: Cichlasoma orientale (assembly GCA_034780415.1). Taxonomy (NCBI): domain Eukaryota; kingdom Metazoa; phylum Chordata; class Actinopteri; order Cichliformes; family Cichlidae; genus Cichlasoma; species Cichlasoma orientale. The sequence goes on from JAVDPK010001876.1 coordinate 119,651, forward strand.
AGCTCTCTTCCCACAGATAGGTTGAAGCGACAAGAAAGAGTTGCAATTATGAATTTACTTATTTTAAAGAGGTCACTAATAACAATGGCTGCAAATCACTGCTTGAAGGTGCAATTTAGGTAGACTGTGGCAGGACAGTTGTTTCAAACAAAGGGTGCTCTGAGACGGAGACACTTTGCTGTTTATTACAGTTTCTCTCAATTGCTTTGGTGTAATTTTCACATCAGAAAAGTCATTCTCACTACTCTTGATGCAGTTCTCAGATCAGTAATGCATTTCCATTAGCCTTTCTCATTGTTTTGCACTATTATTTTGCTGCGTACTTCACTGCTAAAGATATTTGTTATTGTGTTGCGCTTGTCATCTGAATCTCGCGACTCATCTAGTGCTCTCACTTTGCTAACCATATCTACATGCCTAAATGCTCTGAGTTGCTGCCACGAGATTGGCTGATTAGATATTTCCATTAACAACAGTTGAATAGGTATATCTAAAAAAGTGGCTGCTAAATGTAAGTAGCATGACTTTACTGGACAATGCAGTAGTTAGTGTTATATTGTCAGATTGTATAAATTTTGTCTGTTCTCTGATGCATATAGTCTCACAAGTATCATTTTACTTTCCTCGATTTTAGATATTCTGTAAAGTTTCACATAAATCTTTGACATTTCATTTTTGTGTTTGACCTACATTAGGCGCACGTTTTTGCAGATCTCTTTCCAAAGTCTGTAAGGTTTTGATAAAAGTAAAAAATTTAAAAATTAAAAAAAAAAAACATTTGGTGTCTCAAAACGGTGGTGAAAGGTTTTTATTCACTGATCAGAGAGATTTCTGAGAGATTGACTGACTTTGCATGTTCAGACACGTGAAGAAGGTTTGGATCTGAAAAATGCCCTAACTGTTTTGAGAACTGTGTTAAGAGTGGCGAGAGTGACGTTAATGATGTGAGAACTGCACCAAAGTGTTTGAGGAAAAACTGTAAAGCTTTGGAATCTTTTTAAAAGAAAAACCTAATGGTTGAAAAATCTTGACAATTTGTTCCACAAGAGCGTAAATCTAAAACTGCTGTCAGACTTTGCCGAATACACTTTATGGGCAGCAGATGCAGCTATGAGTAGAAGTATCTGACTGGTCCTGCATTGTACTGTCAAATGAAAAGCAGCATTGTTCTTTCTGGAGACTGTTGCTGATTTCTTGTGACACACAGCCCTCATGTTGCTCCCCTGAGGTTTTTTCGAACATTCCCAAACAGAGTGACCGCTGATTCTCATATCAATACACACTTTAGCCACTAGATGGCCCTGCTGCGATGACTGAGAAGCAAGTCAACAATGCAAGCTGCATAACACAAGCACTCAGAATTGTTTGCACGTCTGTCTTGTGTAACACTGCAGTACTTCAGTTAAAAATAATGAATACTGATAATCACATACATTCAGTATTGATATACATCATGCATAAGGACCTATTGTTTGAATACCCACTGCCCTGTCAGCTCTGTACAGATGCAATGCATTGCCATATGACAGAGACAAGCTATAGACAAATTGTACAGATGGCTGCTGTGCTATACTTTCTTTAGTGCTCGTCAAAGACATGAAGTGGTCAAGAGAATTTTTCAAGGATGGATCTCCCCATGTTATTATTTGAAGTGCTGAAGCCTCCTGTTTTCTTAGTTTGCTGAGATATGCATTCACAAGCAAGTCTCGCATACATTAATATGTGCTTGCAAATGTAAGAAGTACAATTATGCCAATAAAAAAACAAAAAAACACCATCCATCATCCATCCAGCCATCCATCCTTCTTCTTCTTATCCTTTTAACATTTTTATTCAATTATTGCATTTTAGGGAAAATCTATTTGTTTGAAAGTATAGTGACTAAAAAGCCACTGTTTTTTTTTTGATACCTATAAGAAGCAGACACAGGAAGGTATTTTTGAGAGCTCCATGCATTGAGATGTGGCAATAAAATAGCGAGGTGGTCAGAAAGGGGTTTTCAAATGGAACCTGAAGAGGTAGAGATGCACTTTTCCTTAATGGAAGTCTGCGTTTGAGTGGAGAGGGTGTGTTTCAGGTCTACTTTTCTTTCTTCCTGACCCTCATCCTATTTCTAATAGGGTTTTTTTAAATAGTATCACACATGTTGTAGGAAAAAGGAAGACATGTAGGGAGCATTAAGAGTGACATGGCTAAAAAAAAAAAAAAAAGAAGTATTATTGCATGGCCATAAGATATTGTTGCATGTTATGGGATGGTGCATACCCTACAGATATACTGAAGATCAATAACTCACAGTCACATGTTATTAGTGCATGGCTGTTAGTTAAAAATACATGAGAATGTGATAACTGAATTATGGTCATGTGGCCACACCAATTAGAGCTATTATCACTCATAAAGCTGATTTAGTTTGATTTTATTTTAGTTTTCTGAATAATTCTAATAATAGCTTGCAAGATTCATTATCAGCTTTATCAGACAATTCTATCATTTCACCTTATCATATATTAGCCCCAGTTAAGTGCTTTGGTTTAACTCACATCATAGCTTGTGCAATGCAATCAGGAGGCCCTGCAACCTGTAGAGGGCGCTGTTTCAGCGCATGTGGGTATGAAGTCATGTAATAGTTTTTTTCCATCAATTTGGTGAAGTTCTCACATCAGGAACTTCAGTCTCACCACTCTTAATGCAGTTCTCAAGCCAGTTAAAGCATTTTTCGTAACACAGACCTGCCTGTGCAAAAGACACTAAAACAATCAAAACTTTTTTCACATGTATCAAAACATGCAAGTCAGTCAATCATTTCATCTCTGTGATCAATGAATAAAAACCTGAGCCAAATGGTTTATCAAAACCTTACTGACTTTGGAAAGAGTTCTGCAAAAATGTGGTCCTAATGTAGAGTCAAAAGTGTTCAGACACAAAAGTGAACACTCCTTTGTGTGAGGAACAGGATGCACTGCCAGAGCTACAAAATGACCTCCAGCAGGCCACTGGTGTGAATGTCTCTGACCAAACAATCAGAAACAGATGTTAAGAGGGTGGCCGGAGGGCCCAACGTCCTCTAGTGGGCCCTGTGCTCACTGCCCGGCACCGTGGAGCCCGATTGGCATTTGCCGTAGAATACCAGAACTGGCAGTTCCACCATTGGCACCCTGTGCTTTTCACAGATGAGAACCGGTTCACCCTGAGCACATGTGACAGATGTGAAAGGGTCTGGAGAAGCCGTGAAGAACGTTATGCTGCCTGTAACATCATTCAGATGGTGGTGGAACCATTGTTTGGTGGTGGGTCACTGATGCTCCAGGGAGGCATATGCATGGATGGTTAGTCAGCTGCGCCTGACTGCCATTAGGTATCAGGATGAAATCCGGGGACCCATTTTCAGACCCTACACTGGTGCAGTGGGTTCTGGGTTCCTCCTGGTGCACGACATATGGCAAGAGTATGCAAGCAGTTCCTGGAGGATAAAGGAATTGAAGGAATACCATTGACTGGCCCCAACGCTCGCCTGACCTAAATCCAACAGAACACCTCTGGGACATTATGTTTCGGCTCATCCGACGCCACCAGGTTGCACCTCAGAATGTCCAGGAGCTCAGTGATGCCCTGGTCCAGATCTGGGAGGAGATCCCCCAGGACGCCATCCATTGTCTCATTAGAAGTAGGAATTCATGAATTCAGCTTTGAATTCAGCCCTCTGTTGGTTGATCATTTACATTTCCATCAAACAATGTGGCATCCTTTCATTCCTAACACATTACCCAGTCCATATCAGTATAGATATCCAGCATGATTTTTTTCCCATTGAGATCTGATGTGTTTTCAAAGTGCTCCTTTCATTTTCTTTTGAGCAGTGTATGTTCTCTCAGCTGGGAAGCTATAATGCTAACAGGGAACAAATGAGAGAAAGGATGGTGGTTTTTACAACTGATTTTAGTCCTAAATTCATACATACACACATGATCTCCTCTGTAGCAGGTTTTGCTGGATAATATCATACAGGCAGCATACAGGCAGCAAAACCTGCCTGTTGGTATCTTATATTATATATGATACCGACTGTCTACAAACAGGATTCAAATGCACTCATCTGGACCAGTTTAGTGCATGACAAATAAATTATTACATGTTGTGCAGACATTTACATTATAATGAAATAATAAATCCCAGCGTTTTTAAGGTGTAATTTAAAAAAGTGAAAATAAGAAAGACATTTTGTGGAAGAATTTTAAACAATCCATAGTAATTAAAAGCATAAAAAATACAAAGACTGAATAAATCTCCAACTGAACCTCTTGGAGAAAAAAGACTTGGAAAGTCTGACACTGGTAACAGGCATGAAAAACGTAATCACTTAATCATCTTCGGGGTATCAGTCTACTTTCTGTATGCAAAAAATGAAAGAAGTTCAAATCAACAAAATGAGCTACACACTCCAACACCAAATTGGTGCAAATTGAAAATTTTTCTGAATTGTAAAAAGTCACGGGAGCCCTCTGAGATATTTTCTGAGCAAATAGATACCAATGACTCAGCGTGCCACAAAGTCTGTGCTGTATTTCATCTGCAGTGTGAGCAAGCTCAGTCGCAATTCAAATTGTAATCACAATTCAAACCCCACAGATAATTAATACCATATCAGATGCAGAGTGAGTGGAACAAGACATCATCAGCATGAAAAGACATCACTCTCTCAGTCGCACAGCTCGGGTTAATTAAACCGCGTGCTGCCTCCACCAACATGACATGGCAGGTTCAGGTGCATCAGAACAGATAATTAGTCCAGACTCTGCAGATAGCCTGGAAGGAGAGAGAGAAGACAAATGGTTCCATAACATAATTTCTTTAACTAGTTGCAATATTGTGCTGGGACCAAACTTAGCTCTTTCTTTTTTCATTTCAACTTGTTGGAGTTTTTTTTCTAAATGTTGAATCCACTGTTTTTGTGCACCGTGGCTAGTTAGACATTTGATTACCGGAATTACAGTACGCTATATTCTCCTCATGTCAGATGAAAAGCAACCACTTCTCATTAGCTCTCATTTTGGACTTCCCTCCTTCATTTGAAACATGCCTCTCATCAGTTTCACTCATGTTCTTTGTGTCTTGTTCCTCACTACAAAGAACATTGTTAGAAAAATGAAGAAACCTTTAGACACCCAGCAGGCAGGAAGACATGAAATTAAGGGATCAATCCTCTGACTAATGTCTTGTTCTCTTCGGGGAAATTAAGTCAATCCTTAACAACAACTGCAGCTCGGGGTCACTCAAAAAATGATCCCAGAGGAAATGTCTAGATACAAAGGAACCATGTAATATAACAATCATTTACGTGCATTGCGGCAAACCTAGAGTCGACTGTGCTGGTCATTAAGAATTCTTAAAAGACAGTTACCCATTATGCTCTCACATGGCATCTCAGCAGTTTCAAGGCTGAGCTATTGGGGATGGGATCTCATAACACAAATGTGAATGATCCCCAGTCCTTCGTGCAGGAGCAGGCGGTCCAGTCAAATTGTCTTTCTGCTCTACCACTGCACGGGTCATGGAAGGAGTGAATCTAATCAACTGTTATCAAGAACTGAATTGAAACCCATGAATAAAATGAATTGCTTGCACTGATTTTTGTCCTTGCAAAAGATGTGACAGAAAAAAAATGTACTGTGAATTTTGAATAAAATTAAAACATCTATCAAATCCTTGAGAATTTGAAACCTCCTATTTATTTAATAGGCAATAAAAATAATGCAAACCCTTAATTGGAAAAGTAATTACAGTAAGTGTGTAATATAAAAAGGTTTGTCATAAAAGCCAGACCAGGAAAATCAAAACATTTGTGCAGGTGCGTGAGCTGAAGCACTGCATTGCTACATGGAGAACTGTAACAAAGCATGAGCACAAGAGGATGAGCACTCATATGTTGAAACAAGGTCTTGAACAATGAGGTATTGTTTATTACTGTTTTGTCATTTTAAAAAAATTATACTGATCTCAAAACCCAGACCCAGAGGAGCTGACAGAGTACACGAGGCAGCAACAGCAAAGACCCTGCTGTCACCTTTAGCTTTTAGGGTGAACTGAGAGAGGTTCATGGACCATTCAGCATTATATGCATGTCATATCTGCACCTATCTAAAAAATCTGAGCTAAAGGAACGCTAATAATGATCTTGTTCTTGATCACACTCTGTGCCTAATTCACACATTTACAACATTCGCAATATTGACAAAAGCTAAATGATGTCATCTGATATAGTTATCAAACTTGTCCAAAATGAGAGCTCTTCAGGTATTTCCCCATTTTTAACATGTCTCGAACATTTTTCTCTAGCGCATGCATTACAGCACTGTGTGGGAAGCACAGCCATAACTCCAGGAGATCAACAGCATTCATTTTTATTTTTAAATGTTTGCCATTGCTTCTTAACCACAGTTAAGGAAAACATTATGACTGTAATAGTATCATTTTTCCATAATCCCCCTCAGATATTCAAGCTCCACCCCAGCAAATATACTACTGTCAATACTGTACAGCTCCTTGCTGCTGTGATTACCCAAAAGGCACAGTGAGACACAGATGTCCTCCCAAGAATTTTCTATTTACAGCCTCCATAATGCATGAGCGTAAGCCCTGAAGCATTTGAGGAAATGATGGCGATGAAAACTCTGGCGGGGTGAGCAGGAGATGAGAGAAATGGTGACACTGAAGCTTGATGGTCAGACACTGGATGCAATGTGAAAGATAGGGTGCCACTTTTAATTAGAAGATGAGTTACTGACAAGAGGAAACAAATAATGCTGTCATTCAGCAGTATCCTGTTGTGACAGCCACTCACTAATTATCTTTCTGTCCGCTCACACATCTCTTTCTCTCCTTACGTCCGCAGCAATATTTTACTTTCACAGCGTTGAAGCTAAATATCATAAATGTGTTTGGGTGACGACCAGCATTCATGAAAATGTGTTTACTGTTCAGATAAATGACAGGAGGATTAATAAACCCTGCCAAAAAATGTAAAAGGAAAACATTCATATCTTTTAGATATAAAGTAACGACAGCTGCAACATAGACGTCTCAAAGTTTCCTGCTTGTACATATGAATTGCTATCTGAAAAGCACCTCAAACAGATTCTTTCAATTTGGCAGCTGCCAGCTGACTCCTCTGGTTGGAAAAAAAAACAAAAAAAACATTGACTACATTAAAGTTTCCGGGAATGCCATCTGTGGCAAATGGCCATTGAGCAGCTAGGCTACAATAATTGCAGGCAATGGCAGGATTTGGTGCAGACCGCCTTTTGTTGTTTAATTTACAGACATGGCAACTCTATGGAGCACTTCTGCCGTCTACCAGCAGTAACCCCTAATTGGGAAGGCAGTCCTTTATTCCCTCCTGATGATGAGCCACATTTAGCTCTAACACGCCAGAAGCCAAATGAGCCATGTAACAGTTCTGTATATTATAGCCTGTAATTAAAACTATCGCCGACAGCACCCACAAATACTATATTTACATTAAAACCACATGACCCTACAAGCCCCAGATAAACACTGAAATAAGCACTTAAAGTTAAATAACGAGTCATGGCTATCTTACGACTGAAAAGTCACCACCATGTGAGTGTGCAGTGTCCTCACTTTCTCAGTTGGATCCACTCCTGGCTCTTGGTGTCCGCTTTGAAAAAGCTGATGGTGCAGCCAAAATGCTCAACGTGAGGCTTCAGAATGGAAGTCCACAAACCAATAGGTGACATCCATTTTTTTATATACAGTCTATGTGCTAAAACCCAACACCAAACATTTGAAACAACCTGTACAAAATCAGCATGTGAGCTAAATGAATCACAATTTCCACATTAATGACAAATGTAATAACTCTTCTTTCCATTTTGTTCCACTATCCTTCACGCACAGGTGTTTCAAGTTATTCTGGGTGATTGGGCCTCTTGTCAGACTGAAAGTTGGCCGGTGCTTTGCTAAAAATACTTTTTGAAAATACTTTTACACCGTAATTTGATCTTAACATACCGGCACTATCATTATCAATTATACATATTCCATTAGGTTTCCCACATACTGACTGTGGGTGTGTTAGGACTTAAAAAGTTAAAAACACTGTGTTTTTATCAGAGCAGACTCTTTAACTGATGGCAATATTCACACAGGTGCTCTGTTAAAATCATCAGTGAAAGATGGGGGGCAGAATTTGCTGAAATAACAGCAGAAATACATATGAACATTCTATTCGACATAAATGTCCCGTGCAGCATAATCATTTACATTTATGAATATTTTTTACTTAATTAAATTAATCATATACTTCATAAATAGAAAATAGGAGTCAACAGCCAATCAATAAATAGATTTTAACAAACTGCAATTTAAAATTCACCTCAGTGTCCTTTTTAGTAAATATTTCCAAATGAATATTCATATGCATATTAAATATCAAATTAAAACTATAGCACAAATTACAAATTATAGACACAGCAATCCAACAGCTCATAACACATCAGTTTTTTTGTTCTTTAAGTATTTAATATTTGAGTGGGAACAATCAGCAGTCAGATTCTGTAACGTCTATTTATTTAAGTCAGTAAAGATTTGGAGAAACATTATTTTTATCATTCTGGCTCTTGAAAATGGCGCATCGATCAGTTTCACTTGCGCAGGGTTATATGACACCAATAATATTTATTTCTCTTCCTTATAGCTTGCAAAATTGCTAACCGGCTTTTATGTGTTGCTGACCACTTGCCTTTGACCATGTAATTATAGACATTGTATTATCATAAACAAACCACAGTACAATCATTATAATCAGAAGATGGCACTGACAGATAAAAATCACATTATATAGTGCTGCCATATTTCTAATGAATTATAATGCATGTGAGTATCAGATAGTGATGTCAAATGAGTTTTTAATGTGCTCTCCATGCTCACAATAGACTTGAAGTCTCCTCCTCTCGGTATCTTATCAGGTTTTATCATACTTGGCCGTCTCTGACATCCTGTCGTTTAAACAGTCAGCTTCTCCAGTAAGTGAGGTGGAATAAAGGTGTAGTCCATCTGCCATGTCGATGACAGCCCTCTCTTAAGACAAACCTAAAACACAATCAGTAATTCTACATGGATTGAGCAATTTGCCTTCATGTCTAGCCTGACAGACATGGTGCCAGCTGTGTTTACCAGGACATTGTGTGTTATGAACATAATCACTTTACCAACCCCTGCATGCCCGTTATGGATGGCACTTGTCATTTATAGAGGAGAGCCCAGGGCCATCAGTCATCTGTATGTGTGAGTGTGTTCCTGTACAAGTGTGTCTGTGTGTTTTGAGAGGGTGGGGCTGGTAGGGCTTTTATGTGTGTTCTTTGCCTGCATGGAAGGCAACACGGCAAAATTTCCTCAAATACAGTCACTGAACAGAAACATTTAAATGCTACTGGGAGCATTCAAAATTACACTTGTAAGCTCACATAACCAATCAGCCATTACATTTGGACCAGAAACTGGGCACTTATAACTTACTCAGTCCTGCTGCCAAAATATTAATTACCATGTAATTGCCATGCTATTTTTGTGAACTGTGGTATGAATTTACTTAGAAGCCCCTTTGCCTGGCAGTGCTTTTGATACACTTGATTACAGTGACAATAATAGTCTATTCTCTTCTTCTTTTGTTGAAGAGATTAAAAATAAAAATTAGAACACAAACAGTGGACATAATTCATATACACTGATAAATGAAATGAAAGATAATTATTTTATTGCTTGAGGGGGGGAAGCAGCATGCATAATTTGGTCATTCAAAGAAGTAGAAACAAAATTTGAACTGATATATATATATATATATATATATGAGTATGACCTGGAAGTCCCAAGGTCAAAATGGGACACACCCCCCAAGGGTGGTTGAGAACAACAGAGCTAAGATCCTGTGGGACTTCCAGATGCAGACAGACAAGCTTGTGATGGCTA
>JAVDPK010001876.1:129752-142185 GCA_034780415.1 Cichlasoma orientale
GTGCAAGATGCTAGCAGGCAGGGCATACATGGAACACCATAACCAAGTGGCTGGCATAGTATACAGGAACATCTGTGTCGAAAATGGAAGTCCTGGAAGTCTCAAGGTCAAAATGGGATACGCCCCCAAGGGTGGCCAAGAATAACAGAGCTAAGATCCTGTGGGACTTCCAGATACAGAGAGACAAACTTGTGATGGCTAACCAACCGGACATGTAGTGGTGGACAAAGAGGAAGAAGGCCGTAGTGATAGACGTTGCAATATCAAGTGATGGCAACGTCAAGAAGAAAGAACAAGAGAAGCTTAATAAATACCGAGGGCTCGGAGAGGAGTTAGAGAGGATGTGGAAAGTGACAGTGGACCCAATGGTAATCGGAACACTCGGGGCAGTGACCCCCAAACTGGGAGAATGGCTCCAGCAGATTCCAGGAACAAGATCCAAGATCTCTGTCGAGAAGAGTGCAGTCCTGGGAACAACTAAGATACTGCGCAGGACCCTCAAGCTCCTAGGCCTCTGGTAGAGGACGCGAGCTGGGAGGACAAAGACCACCCGCAGGGCTAGCTGTGATTTTTTTAAGTAGAAGGAAGTTATTAATATGAATTCTAAAGTGTCTGTCAGATAAATATGATGAAAATCATTAGAGAACAGTACCAGTTCAACAATATGTCAATAAGAACACAATACATGGACATACTGTCACCTCATAAAGTTACTATATGAGCCCATTAAAAGACAGTTGATATTTTATCCATTGATCACTCACCAGCAACATATTTCAAAACTGCAGTTAGGTCCTTAAGTATTTGGACATTGACAATCAAAAAAAAAAAAAACAATCAAGATCTGATTGAAGTGCAGACTTTCAGCTTGAATTCAAATTTAGTGCTTTATGTCATGGTCTTGAGTCGCTGACCCAGCGTTTTGAGTTTGGATCATCCAGTTCTGTTATTTAATATTTTCTGTTTGATACAGTTTGTTATTATTTATTCATTTTATTTATTCATTTAGTTCAGGTGTGTTTAATTCCCCAGCTGTATCTCAATCTCCATTAGCCCTCTGTGTGTATGTAAACCTGAGTCATATTGCATTTTCTCCATTGCATATCAGTTTAATAAATACCTATTTTTCAAGGGTAACATTAAGAGTAGTTTGTTTGTTTGTTTGTTTGTTTGTTTGTTTGTTTGTTTGTTTGTTTGTTTGTTTAACAGTTTTACATGTTCCATCGATCCATCCATCCTTTCTCTTCCGCTTATCCTTTTCAGGGTTGTAGGGGGGCTGGAGCCTATCCTAGCTGTCATGGGGCGAGAGGCAGGATACACCCTGTACAGGTTCTCAGCCTGTCGCAGGGCTAACACAGAGAGACAACTCACACTCACATCCACACCCATGGGCAATTTAAAAACACCAATTAACCTAACCCCAGCAACTTCATGTCTCTGGACTGTGGCAGTAAACTGGAGTACCAGGAGAAAACACAAATAGGGGGAGAACATACAATCTATCTACCGGGCCAAGGTAGTTTCAAACCAGTTTTACATGCTTTATTTTGTTTTTTAATCTGCGGTTGTTTGTTTATATGTTAACCCTGCAACAGATTGGCAACCTGTCCAGGGTGTACCCTGCCTCTCGCCCTATGATTCTCGCCCTTCACCCTGAATCAGATAAGCACTAACATCACTAATGGTTGTTTTTCTGCAAGAGAGTAAGACTAAAACATGTCTAAAAACTAAGATTGTCCTTAGTTCCTGCAGGGCAGACATAAAAACTGTTTCTCTGGTCCAAAAGTGCCCTAAGTTCAACATTAAGTATCTAACTTTGAGCTCATTCTATGTTGAGCACATACTGTGCAGCAGGATTGCTGAGTGAGAACATTGTGATATCTTGAAATTACAGATAAAAATCCTGCTTTCTATCAAAGTGATGTCTGATTTTTTTAGTTTACTACAGTCCATCAATCAATCGTCTGACCTGCAGATCATCATAGATAACAGAAAACAACATTCTCAACGCCAGTAATCATTCTTGTCTGTTTAAATGTAGCTAAGCTATATTTTATTGTCAAGTTATTATTACTTTATAAAATCAATAACATTTACTACCACCTTAAATCAAGACAACACGAGCCAACATGAAGAATTGTCAATAGTTGCTGCAGCTTCATTTTCAAGAGAAACACAGATATGTTGGTATGTCAGGCTGATCAATAGCTGACCCTCACACCATAAAAGCAATAACAGCTGTTTCTTGCAGGTAAAACAGGAGCAACATATTAAGTGACTGTTCCATGAATAATGTGTTTCATTGACTTGGTCTCCTGCGAAGAGACCAGATGAAGCAAACAAATGCTAGAGGTCATTTATAGGTAAGCTATTTTATTGTCTGAAATTACTTCTAGGCAGGATTCGTGTTTGGTCTGGTCTGTCATTTGCCTGACTGTTTTGAATTTTGGCAAGCGTGGGCATAGGAGCCGGCATCAGCCAGCAGAGGATCACGCACCTCGGAGCTTTTTATGTGTCTTATTTGGGAGCAGCTGACCCCATAAGCAAATTAAGAACAAAGGACTAATTTGGGAAATGACTGTGGTGATTGCTGGGGTAATTGCTACAGAAAAAAGATCAATGCGTCTAGATTATTTCCGGCACTGTCTTGGGAAATTTTCCACAGTGTCTCGTGGATCTCTGTCACATCCCAGATGTAAAAAAGCATGTGCAGTTTGTGTGCTTAAGTGTGCATTCATACACTCTGTCTTTAAACATTTGTGTTTCCATTACTCCATATATGGACCTAAAAGTTTGCTCGTATAGATAAACACACATGCAGCATCAGTAGAACACTTAATAACAACATTTCTGATATAAAATGTTCAAACTGAATCAGAGGGTGAATAATGCATGAACTGTTTCATGGCTTCCAATTTCTGTCACCGTCAGTATGTTGCTCGCTTGATCTTGTGGTTCCATAATTGCTCTTGACACAATTTTATGAGCAGGCAGGACAAAACAAAATAAGCTGCGGAGAGTGGTCACATCAAAGCACGCTCACTCACTTTTCTACGCAGGTGTGATGGAAGCTCTGTTGCATTGTGGGCTCTCAGTGACATCACGGTAAGGATCCGTGAACTATATTTTGCATCACCACCATCTACCCGTATGCCCACAAAGACACGCCTTGCAATCCAAAATAGTGGATTAAAAGCCTGTTCTCTTAACTTCTCCACAATCAGAACAATCAAATTGAATTGAATTGTTTGGTTCAGCTTAGAGACTTTAATATTAAACATGTCCATGAAAAGGTGACATTCAGCACAAACTCTGAGTGACTATTAAGTTACTATTAAATTATTGCTGCTTCATGCTGATTTAAGGTGATACAACAGGTCTAAAGTCATTTTTATAAGGTTAATAGCTCAGGATGTTGCTTTTGTTTTTTTCCTTTTTTGAAATCCTATTTTTATTTGACAATAGTGATTTTCCACTCACCCAAAATGGGTCCCAGCAGATGGCTACCCCTCTCTGAGCCTGGTTCTGCCAGCGGTTTCTTCCTGTTAAAAGGGAGTTTTTCCCTCCCACTCTTGCCAAGTGCTTACTTAAAGGGGGTGACTGTTGGAGTTTTCACACTATTATTGCAGGGTCTTGACCTTACCTTTAGGTGACTATTGTTGTGCTATATACAGTATGAGTCAAAAGTCTAAATGTTGACTGGTACTATAAATGAAATTGAATTGAATTGCCACTGGGTGGGTGCTTGATGAAACAGCCAGGTTTCATACTTGTTGCCTCTCTTTGTTGTTATCACAGCAAATACAGCCTTGCTCTTTTGCTGTTTCTTTGCCCAACACCACAAAACAAAAATTTAAAAAGAAAAAGAGAAAAAACAAGGCTGTGAGTGGTAACAGGAGCAGTTAAAAGGTTTCGAAAGGTTTGGGAGCCGAACAAATCATCAAGCAAGAGCATCTAACCCTCGCAGAGGAAGAGAGGCATTCATCACAGCACTGCAAATGAAAAATCATCCAAGGTTTGATAAGAGCGTGTTTGATAATACACCATGAGCTTAAAAAAACCAAAACCCCTTTAGCAAAAGCCCACATCATCAATAACAAACTTTCAATGTCCTCGCTGTTTTCCTCGTCAGAATAGGGAACAAATTTCTACAACTAGAGCGTTTGATTTCGCACATTTTATTAACTAAATCCAAAAGGGTGTGGGCATGACACATGAGAGATAGCGTTTGTGATGAACAGGATGTGAATGTGTCTTCAAGAGTATTCTCACTCCACGATCAATAGAAAATACTGTTTTGAGTCAGGACAAAAAGTTCACCAATCTAAAAAAGAGTGATTCAAGAGGCTAAACAGCACCAGAGCATCTTATTTTCTCCCGAAGGCCAGTGCCAACCGCTGTCACTGAAAGAAGATTAAAGAGGACAAAAAAACCTGTTGACAAGTAGACAGCAGAAAAACACATTTGGTAAACACTGAGAAGGAAAAAAAAAAGAGTTTTGGTTTGGAGACACCACAGCTCACCATTTCACATACCCAGTGTGGTCTTATGCTAATAGCATTTCAAGGCATATCAGCATCCATGCCAGTTTTAAAGAAGCAGCCTTCAAATTAACATTTAGATGGAAGTGACACTTCAGGACCTCACGAGTCAGAGATCAGGACAGAGCGGGTGCGAAAAAAACGGGTCCATCAAAATCATTTTGCATGCCCCAAAGAGATGTATAAAGTGGACTCTAAGTTAAAATCACCCATTGGATTAGAAGCCCATTAAGTCAATTATTGGCAAGTGTGTCTTATGATCTACCACGGAGACGAGTCTAGATCTGCTTATTTTCATCGCCACGTCGCCACAAGCAACAGTGCTCAGCAGAGATAGCCGCTGAGCACGTGAAGGGCTGTGATGGCGTTCACACTTTGGTCTCAGTGGACACAGACGCCAAGCTGTAAGTCCGACACCAGCCCATACACACTTATTTGTAGCTAAATCTACACCTTGGAATTTCTTACACATCTTTACAGTCTCACTCTCTCTTCTCAGCCTCACACAATAGACTTTTCTGTATCCATCCGATACCTTGTTCTTTCATAACATCACTCCCATATGAGGGCTTTGGCGTCACTGTGAACCTCTTCCCTCTCGGGCCACAAAAGCCTGCACAAACTGGTGATTGGCAGGTCCATTAAAGAGAAAGGCGAGCAAAAAGAGTATGACTGTACTCCAGGCTCTATGTGCTGCTCTCATCCACCAAGTACACAGCTACACAGATGTATGAATCTCTATCCTCGTGTCCTTACGTGGACCTCCAAACAAAATGAACTGCTAAACATGTTGAAGATTTGAACTAAAGAAGCCCACACACAGAAATGCACATATGGAAAATATTATCCTGCCTCTGTCTGTGTTTTTCCTTGTCGCATTCTCTTTTTCTACCTGTTCCACAGCAAGGTTAGCTCAGTCCATTCAGCCTGTTAATTCAATAAACATTGCACAAAAAGCAGGATTAACTGGCAAAATGGTTTATATTATCAAAGAGATTGAAACCTGAGGATATTTTAGGTGGACAAGGATGTCCCGCTCTTTATGCACACAAAAATATCAGGGAAATATAGAAGAATGTGATTAAGCTGGAGATTTATTAATATTTAACAACACTTAACCACTGCAAACAAAGGTTTAAATTCATTCAGCTAGCCAAGTGACGAGAGAGTCTAATAAGAACACAGAAATTTGGCATGCACGGAAACACTTTTCCTAACACATTCACAGTAAATGATCTCAACATGGTGCTAGCCCGTGTTTTTTTTCCTTTTACATACTGCGTCACCTGTAACCACCAATGTCTATCTGCTGTTACTGAGCCAACTGTGAATGTCCAGCTGACCTGTCAGGACTAGAGATCGTCCAGCTGTCTGCAGCTCTGAGAGAAGCTCATGCATAATGACACTGCAGCCGATTTGGTATTGGGTGGGATGGCAGGAATGGATGGCTTCCAAATGTTGTAAAGCAGAAGGTGCAAGATATGTTGTTGAGCATTACGCGGGGCATGTGTCTGTAAGGTCACCTATAGCAGGATGTCCACAGTGACTAATGCAGTCAATACAATATAGCTACTCACCTTATCATTAAATGAGAAGCTTTCCCTGCAATTGCATGTTGTGGAAAAACAGCCACTGGCACTCTTTCCCTGTGTTACTCTGGGTTGCTTTGATTACCAGGGGAGATAAGAAAGAAACACTCATCAATAATGTAAAAATGCAATTAATGACTTCCCCACTTCTGACTGATCTCCCATCCCGAACCCCTGCACTGCTGCAATCCCCACCCCAACCCACCCCCACACAAATAGAGACAGGAACAAGACAAATATGGGAATGGGAAGCCATTGCTTAACATGTGAAAGGCACAATTTGGATTCTAGCCTAATGTTTTGTCGTTAGTGTCACGCCCGCCCATATCGTCCCTAAATCTCCAGACCACAGTAATTGATCTACATTGCTTCCTTTTGCCTGCATTACAGTTTGAATTTCAAACTTTGTTTTACTGAAAAAGCCACGCTTGTTTGCATTCTGAATGCGTAAACCAACACCAGCACAAGTGTAATTGCTTGTGTAATTGCAAGAAAAATTATGGGTTTGGTATTTGCACTAAATTTGAGCTGTTTTCAGCTGCTGATGAAAACATGTTTTAACATGTTTAAACACGTCTCAGGATTTCTGTGAATGCTAAAAGTATATACTAAATTTCCAGGCTATGCTGATTCAATTTGAGAAAAGTAACTTCGGTACAGTGCTTGAGCATTTTAACCAGGTAGTTTTTCACTCAGAAAAAGAAATGTATAAAAAAAAAACAAAGAAAAAAAAAAAGTCCCTCACCGTGGTTGTTTGTACAAGTCAGGTGGTGACATTTCATATCACCACCTGTCAAAGGCCATTTAACTGAGGATTTAGCAACCGTGAAAATAATCTCAAATGATGTCTGAATAACATGTTACTCATTGTGTCAGGACTGGTATGAGGACGTGTCTGTCCAAGGAACAGCTCAGTGTGTCGGCTTTACGATTGGCTGTGCTGAGAATATTTTTCACACAGTGATTTAAAGCATGTTCAAGTCTTGCTTTGGAACTTCAGCAGAGACAAATCGTATGTGTTTTTTTCCTATTCTGCCTCCTAAAAAAATGGCATGTTCATGTAAAATTAAGAATCATGTTAACTGACTTCTGGATTTTTTTTTTTTTTTCAAAACCAACTGCTGGTAGAGTCTGCTCTGTTCCAAATGTGTTCAGTGGTGTACTTCAGTCCACAAACCCAACATGTATCCTCGTCACGAAGCCTAAACTTTCTCTCTCTCTTCTTTTTTCAAAGTGTGTGTGCGTGTTTTGTGTGTGGGGGGTGGGGGTGGAGGGCAGACGCTCTCAGCATCATCATGACCATCAATGAGTAGGCTATGTAGCCTTCAGTGCAACGTGATAAAAGAGTACTCCACCTACGCTGCTGATTGGCGTTACGCAGGTATCCAGCTATTATTTATTACCCCAAAGCCTGGACGCCTCATTTATCCTGACTGGATCTCACAGCGGGATCTATCCGTTTCCACTCTACTCTACACTTGGACGCACTCAGCTGACTTGCCTACCAAATTATCTGCTCGACAGAAAACAGGTAAAAACTAAAATTCATGTCTGAATGCTAAAAAATGATCTTTAAAACAACCGTTATCTTATTTTATAAAGTAGTAGATTTAAGGTTTCCTTTGACACTTTGGTAAAGGAACACACGGTAGCACTGCGTAAAACCACTCTCCGTGTCTTTCTTATTTACAGGTTATGAAAATTTTCCTTGACTCTAACTTTGCAATCGTGCGTTTTTACGCACCAGTTGTATAGTGCCTTGTGCGCATCAGGTTCCTTAACAAAAAGACAATGTATTTTCCCATAATGAAAGCCCTCATAAAACGAAATGTTTTCACACAGGTGGAGCTGAGAAAATGAGAAGAGGCTTGCTACTGGTGACTTTGTTCCTCATTATGGAATTTCGGTACAGCCGGTGCAGATGCGACGAGCCCGGATCGCGCAGACCAGCTTCAGATGTAGGTTCCGGGCGCGTAATACCCATGCAGACTCTAAGAACATCTTTTAGAATAAACGGGTTTTTTTTTCTTCTCGTTATTGCAGCAGACCACAGGCTTAGACAACTTCAAGCGTAACATTCTGAAGAGGTACAGCGACTTGGATTATGACAGCTTTGTGGGTCTGATGGGCAGAAGAAGTGCAGGTGAGTCTTTTCGACAGACTAACATGCCCCGCCGATTACGTTCATAAATTTCCAGTAAAATTATAGCAGTAATGCTGATGTGAGAAAGAATATTTGATGTAAATTTTCTGAAAATTTCGGTGGTCTTGTTTTATTTACTTCATCAGAGGCCAACGCTGAACAGCCTCCTCAAAAAAGTAAGATCTTTGTAATTTACTAATGACATAAAAACGACTGCTTCGAAATGGTCATAAAATAATGTGCTGACTGTTTTCTATTATTAGGGGAGATGGATGACATTTTTGTTGGACTTATGGGACGGAGAAACTCAGAGCCTGGTGAGGGTGGCCATTCTCAGCAGTCTAATACCCATGTCCCGTTAGCTTTGTAGCCATTCATATTCATGTTTCCTATTCATCGCATGGGCAATGTATCTTCTCTCGCAGATAATGTTCCCTGGAGGAGAGTGTATCCAGAGAGGAGAGGCATTTTCTTCAACAAGTGTAGGCTGAGGTGAGCGCCTCTTCCTTCTCACTGAACAGACATCACCAAGTGTCCGCTGGTTAGAAAAATTACGTTAACGCTCATCCTGCATAAATCAGGATAAGCCCGTTTTCAAACAGAGGAGCTTAAGATTTATGCTGTTTTAAAAGGCACTTATGTATGTCATCTGTATGGTTTTTTTTTTTTTTTAAAGTAAACGTCTACTTGTAGTTATTTATGCAGTATATTTCACGGTATTTATAGTACTTATGTGCACGTATGTGTTTTGTTGCAGGTTACTTCAGGGACTGTAGACACTGAACGTTACTTTCATTTGGCTACAATGACAGAATTTCACAAAGAACATAATCAGCAAACCAAATGTCTGATGGAAACAACAAAACAGACGTGATTCCCACTGTACCTGTCAGCCGGCTTATGAAAGTGACAATGTACCAAGCATACTGTATGGTTTTACCTGCAGACAAAGCATAATTAGAAGTAATAAATTCTATTTCTTTATCATGTCATTCTTTTTCTTAAAGTTCAGAATAAACTTAATTTTTTTTTATACATAATTCATTCATTTAAATGTTGGTGCATTTTTCAAGTGATTCTTCAAGCTGGGCTCATTTTGAGAAAATGTTCGTTCACAATGTTGATTTAATAAAAATCAGATGCTACAGTGTGCTCAAACGGAAGCACAGGAGGGTTCAAATATACAGTCAAAGGTAAAAATATATATATATATTTTTTACAGCATAGTTGCCTTCATTTCTGAAACTTTGTAGCATTCCCGGTTCTGGTTTTAAAATCTGTGTTAATTAGCTTGAGTTGGAAATTATTTCAAATGGACATTAACTTGAAGTATTATACTAAGTATTTTGTTCTTCCTGTTAAAAAAAAAAATTCAGTGTCTAATTAATCATTTCAATAATGAGTTTCATATTAATTTCATCTATTGCTGTATCATTGTTCCAAATCAGGATAATACTTTTACCGCACCACTCCAAGATCACACTGGCTGTTATAACCAACACTGATGATGTCAAATATAATTGTGGTTAAATCAACTGTTCATGTTTGTTAAACACAACCGAGCCATATGTAGCTTCCACTGAATCATTTATCATTTTAACCACTCATTTATGTTGTCACACTGGGTGGAATATACTGTACGACTCGTTAGTGCACAGTAGAAGAGTTCTCTGAAAAAGTCGTGCTTTTTAACCACAGTTCCTTTTAACCAATCACAGAGGAAAAGTAACCACATATGTTTCTGATTTATTTTCTCATGACGATCAGACACACTGCAGTTAAAACACGTTCATTTCCACCTAAAATACAGAACAGCTAATCATTGATGTCTGACTTTTTCGACTGCAGTCCTGTTCACAGTGAGGTGGGAGTTTAAATTCTCTCTCTCCCTCTCCTCTGACACCGTATCCTCTTTGGTTTGGTTTCCACGGACAGAAAAGGCAGCAGTTACGTGATTCTTTCCATCCTTCACCCCCTGAACTGCTTCAGGTCCTGCCGTTACGGCTGTCCGTGAGTGCGGGCTGACATTCAAACCGTGACGTAGAGAGGGCTGGTAGCGTGGAATATAACCATATGCTCTCAGGTGGTAGGTGTAGTACTCCATCACGTACATCAGCTCTGCTTCTACATAATGAAACGATACCGCCAGGTCTGAGCAACACTGCGGACCCTATGGAAGAATAACACGCAGGTTACACGCATTAAAAACACAAACAGAATAATAAAAATAACTGCACAGGAGGATGTGGTAACATTTAAGCATCAATAATTCTGAGACATATAAATAAATAAACCAGTTTCTCAAAATAAGTAACAGTCTCCATCTTTGATCACACTGATATAGTCGGTGCTATTGTAAATCAGTGAGCACTCTTTACTGCTCAAAAGAGAACCTGATCAGTAATTGTCCTTGAAGTGTACAAAGCTCTTCTACAAAATTTTGTATTTAATAAAGATAAATAACCACATACGGTACAAGGAAAAGGGAGAGTGCTAAATAGGAACACTTTTCTTGCAAACAGGATTTTGTTGAGATTACTGCTACCAGGTTGGTGTATAAATCTCACACAACAACAGATCGATAGGCAGGCAGACAAACTGCCTTCTGCACAGGTACCAAACAGCACAGATACCAAACAGCACAGGTACCAAACAGCACAGCTAAACTGGGATTCTTGCATGCTGCTCAAAGTTTTTGTTTTTTTTTGTTAGATAAGAAGTTAAAATGGAAGCAAAGTGAGTAATAAATGCATAATTATAGACTATGTTTTATATTGTTTACTTTTTAAAGACTAAAACTATACTGAAAATAGATAAACAGGTTTGTTTCCTTCTAACTGTGAAATTGGATTCTAAGCCTGAAAAAGTACTCAAGAAGAAATTTGTACCATTTCAAACTGTCACTGGCCATGCAGCACTAGTGAGCGCAGTATTCAGCAACAGGGCAGCATATATATATAATTTAATAAAGAACTACTACACAGTTTGCATATTAATTTTTGTAAGTGCTGCTATCAAGTGGTCCAATATGGCTAATTTATTTGAGTTTTATTGAAGAAATACATATATCCCAACAGCCTATAAAGAAAATATGAGAACTATTCATTAGAATATATTTTTCATAAATTGTCACATGCTGTCACAAATTTTCCTTTTCACTGTCTGAGGGGGAAAAAAAGAATAATTGCTTAAAATATTAAAAAGTAAATTTCTATTCTCATTTTCCTTTCAAAGACCGGGAACAAAGCGGCTCCATACGCAGGCAGTCACCGGTTGACAGTATCAGTAATGAACCTGCCTCATTTTAATTGCAAAGTACAATAGATTAGTTGCATCATCAGCATCAAATTGACCAATTTTCCCTCTGTTGACGGGACATTGTCTGTGCTGCAATCATTACTTTAAAATGAACTCTCTTGTTCCAATTCAAATATTCTTTGCAAGTGTCAGGCACACAACCTGGATGTGCTATACTCACATATTCATTTATTTAGTCATTATTCTTCTGATGAGTCATTTAAATCAACACCTATTTTTTTAAATTTATTTTAATAGAAAACAACCAGGCAGCAGTTTTTAAGATAGATTCTGAAGTCACAAAACTAAATATATATGAAATTTATGAGATATAAATTAGTCAAAACTATTGACAATTCCTACAGATGTTCAGAAAAGTTCTTGAATGCCATTTACTCATTTACTTGGTAACTCTGTTATCCTGCTTGGTGTGATAACCCTAGCTGAACTCTAGGTCCTGGAAGGCTAGTGTCTGACTCATGCACATTGTATAAAAGGAAGCTAAAAGGAACTTTCCAATAAAGAGCTGGATAAATGTATTTATATATCAGTTTATTTATGTATGACCTGTGAACAAGTGGTCACTTTTTGCAATAATCTCTGAGCAAAGTAGTTTAACCACTTCTTCTAAGTAGCTTCATTTTACCAAATGAGATTTGCCTAAGGGTAGTTTTATTGATTTTTTTCTTCATTCAACCTATTCAAGTATGAAATCACATAATTCGTAAAACTGTGCTTTGAAAGTAGTTTCTCCATCACTGGACATGGGTAACTTGCAGTACTGTGAAGTAGGGGTTGCACGACTTCAGATTTTTTAAAGTCGAAGTCGACATGATAAAAGTCGAGTCGACAGCGACTAGTCG
>JAVDPK010001876.1:142285-160572 GCA_034780415.1 Cichlasoma orientale
CACCTTCCTGTTTACAATCCATTTTGTCGCCAGCAGTCACGTGACTGCGACTAGTCGACGTGAAATTTAAAAACTCGTGAGATTTCCTAGAATCGACTAGTCGACGAATCGACTAGTTCGTGCAACCCCTACTGTGAAGGCAGCATCAATACTAAAAAATGCACCCATCGGCCACTCCATTAGCTTCACCCTGCTAGTACTTGGTTGAATCTCCTTTTGCCTTCAGAACTGCCTTAATTCTTCATGACACAGATTCAACAAAGTGCTGGAAACATTCCTCAGAGATTTTGGTCCATGTTGACATGATAGCATCACACAGTTGCTGCAGATGTGTTGGCTGAACAGCCATGATGTCAAGGTGTTCCTATTTGAGAGGTGCTATATAAATAAAGTTTTACTTACTTACTTACTTTCTTACTTACTATTGGATTGAGATCTGGTGACTGCGAAGGCCATTTGAATACAGTGAAGTCACTGTCATGTTCAAGGAACCAGTTTGGGATCATTTGAGCTTCGTGACATGATGCGTTATCCTGCTGGAAGCAGCCATCTGAAGCTTGGTACACTGTGGTCATCAAGGGATGAACATGGTCAGCAATGATGCTCAGGTAGGCTGTGGCATTTAAACAATGCTCAGCTGGTAGTCTGCCAAAAAATATTCCCCACTTCATTAAACCACCACCAGCAGCCTGAACCAGGGCAGAGGAAGGATGGCTGCATACTTTCATATTGTTTACGGCAAATTCTGACCGTACCAACATTTTTTCCAATCTCCTATTGTCCAATTTTAGTGTGAGCCTCACTTTCCTGTTCTTAGCTGAAAGGAGTGGGAGCCGGTGTGGTCTTCTGCTGCTGTAGCACATTTGCTTCAAGGCTCAATGTGTTGTGCATTCAGAGATGCTCTTCTGCATACCTTGGTTGTAATGAGTGATTATTTGAGTTACTGTTGCCTTCCTATCAGCTCAAAGCAATCTGGCCATTCTCCTCCAATGTCTGGCATCAACAAGGTATTTTTGCCAAGAGAGCAGCCGCCCACTGGGCATTTTCTCTTTTTTGGACCATCCTCTGTAAATCCTAGAGATGGTTGTGTGGGAAACGTTTCAGAAAAGTTTCAGCAGTTTCTGAAATACTCAGACCAGACCATCTGGCACCAAAAACCATGCCACATTCAAAGTAATTTAGTTCACCCCACCGCCACCGCCACCACCACCCCATTCTGATGCTCAGTTTGAATGTCTGCAGGTCATCCTGACCATGTCTACATGTACTGAGTTACTGCCATGTGATTGGCTGATTAGATATTTGTGTTAACATGCAGTTGACCAGGTGTACCTAATGAAATGACCAATGTGTTCATACACAGGTTTTGGAGCAATGTATGTTACTATCCATAGGCTGTCCCTTTCAGAAAAGGCCTTGCTGAGTTCAAGAAGTCATTGTCAAACCATATTTGGCAATATTCCAACAGCATGGCTCCATAATTAAAATGCTAAACTGGCTGGCTTGCAGCCTAGATAAATCCATCCATTGAAATCATTTGACATAGTATGAAACTAAAAATCAAAGAACCTGAACTGCTGATAATTTATGCCATATCAAACAAAATGACAAAACATTTCACTTTCAAGGGTCAAGTACCTGGTCTCCTTAGAGCCGAGCTTTGTTCAGTGATAACATGATGCCACACAGTGGTAAGCATTTCGTTCCTGTTCCAACTTTTTCTGAAAAATGCAGCTGGCACCAAATTCAAAATTAGATTTTTGAAAAGATTTTTGTTTCAAATGGATTTTGCATTTGATATTGTCTTTGAACTACTTTCAGTTAAAGAATTTTAACCAGTATTGCCTACTGTATGTCACAGTAGTCACTTTCAATAAGGAAAGAAGTCACTGACGTACAATTTAAAGTGAAAGATTTCTCCCACTTGAAGAGCAGATGTACTGTCCACTAATGACATTAAAGGATTTCTAACTTGAGGTCCGGTCTGTTACCTGTATGACGTCCTAGCCTGACTTGTCCCTTTCTAATAAGGTTAATCCACTCAGTGTGTCTGCCTTATCTAAGCACTATGAAATAGCTTTCACGGATGACCTGTGCACGAACATGTCGATTTGTTTGATTTTTACCACCTCATTGTGTAATTCCATTTCAACGTTGCTCACTCACAAATAAAACAGATACGAGGGGACTTGCCTCAACAATAGGGTAGTAGCAATAGTTCCAGTACCAGAAGCTCTTGGACAACTTGACAGTTAGATGGTGCTCTGGCACAAATGGGTGAAAAGTTTCTCGTTGCAAAGTGTCCCTGGAATCTCCTGCCAGAACACCCATCTTCTCCAAACACTGCCCCAATGCAAGGTCTTCTACAGGGGTTGTGTGCATGCAAACCTTGGTTCGAAAGCCTTCCACAAATCTTTTGAGGGCCTCTTTACTGAGCACATAACCTGCTCCCCCACTCATGTAGCCTTGTTTGGTGTAAGGCTTGAAGCGTTTGCCAAAATAGATGGGTTCTTCAGAGGAGTGGTTGGATAGAATCCAGCGCAGGTTGTCCACCACCACATAGGTGTCGTCATCCGCTTTTAAGAACCAGTCTGCTTCATTCCCGTGGTGTTCATAGACATAATGG
Organism: Cichlasoma orientale; assembly: GCA_034780415.1. Taxonomy (NCBI): domain Eukaryota; kingdom Metazoa; phylum Chordata; class Actinopteri; order Cichliformes; family Cichlidae; genus Cichlasoma; species Cichlasoma orientale. Next base: position 144,912 of record JAVDPK010001876.1, read on the forward strand.
AACGCTCGAATGGTCTTCCAGTAAAGCTGGTCACGGCCCTCCTTAGTCCCCAGGCCCACAGTGGGGAAGTCAGGATCCTCCACGGAGCTCATGAACACCACGATGTTGCAGTGCTGACTCCAGGTAGCCCTGACGTGTCGGGCCCTGCTCTTCAGGTTATACGGCCCTGTCATCACCCAACACAGAACGCGTACTTTCTGATACAACATATCTGCCAGCTGGCTGTCTTCATCTAGAGGGACACAGCACAATACATAGCAGTGTTAACTGGTGTGCAGTGGGCCTAGTGTATCTGATGTTCTACTAGTCATACCACACTATATTTGATACATTTAAGCAACTGACTACAGATCCTGTCGGTTCACTTCCACATTCTTTCATCTCTTATTATTACGTCCATGCTCATTTAGAAGTAGCATGAAAAGCAATAGTGGAGAAATTGCAGCTGTGCGTCATAGCCCACAATAGGGGTAGGTATTATCATCATACAGTCTACACACATCAAACTTGACGCTGTGTCCAAGTTTATTGGATCTGCAAACAAATCCGGAAACTTTAAGACAGTTAAGGAATACAAGATTTTAACTTAGAGGAAAACGCAGTGAGTTTATAACATTTTTTGTAAAGTAAATGTATGAAAGTTTATATTCAATAAGAAACCTTTTTTTCCCCTGTAGGGCTGAATGAGTGTAAAGCACCTGTATGGTGAGGAAGGAGCACATTGATGAGAGCAGATCCCTCCCTCCTCCAGGCAGTTGGTCTCTCCCTCAAAGCAGTGGCTTTTTCCTGAGCTCCTGACAGCACAGGGTAGCTCCTCTCAAACCACACCTGGCGAAGGAAGAAGTACATGCTGCAGGCCCCTAAAATGAAGCCCAGTGAAAAGCCCCATCTGGAGCAGGAGCTGGAGCCCTTCATGGCGATAATGTCTCCACAACTGCGACGTCCGAGTTAGAGCATGTCTACATGAAACTACAGCACACTGGATCAATTTGATGTACAGCCAAACCACAAACGTCAACAAATGTCAGCCACTAACTTTCTTTTTTGCTACATCTGTAAGGTGCATGATAGTAGAGCCACTGTATGTAGCTGTACAATTAATCTTGCTATCATTGTTTTTTCAATTGCAAGTCTAAGTAATGGATGACATAGTACACTATGATGATTGTCACACTTTTCAGGACCAACTACAGTAAATTTAAGAGACTTGCATGTCTCTTAAATTTACTGTAGGCCGCTGGCGCAAAACCTGACAGGAAAACCACACAGTGAAATCACGCTGAAACTGCACTAACACGGCAGAAGACGTCTCTGATGTATGATGTGCGCTGATGTTGACATAGTGATTAATTCTGCTGGTGCTTGATTTATAAAGCTGACGTCACAATAGTACTTTCTCCTTTTGTTTAGTTTAAAGACAGGGTGACTTAAACTGATCTAAGATGCATTCTAACACTTAAACTTTTTTTGTTATTAGAGCGTAAAGACTTTAGAGAAGTGCTTTGACACGGATTTCACAAGTCACTGTCGGTGGGCCGCTGTTAGTGTTTTTCCTTGCGTCTGATGGGGTTAAAGACCCCAAATCAGAGACGGATGTTAAAGGTTAACCTGACGAGAAACGTTTATGGAAAAGCCATTCATCCCCTGTATGCTGCTCCCCTACTTTATCCAGACCATTAATAAAATTATGTGAAAATCTGGTTACCATAGTCAGTGATTCATCCGTTTAAACAAAAAAATAAATAAATAAACAAACAAACACATAAGATAGAAACTGTTGTGGCAGCAAAACGAGGCCAAAAGGAATCCGGATCGTTTTCTATATTTCTACTGAAATATTATTGTGAACATACACAGAACTGTGGGTATCTAAATACCCACAGTTCTGTCCACTCAGGAAAAAATAAATAAATAAAAGCATTTCGTCCCTCCTGTGTGTAATTTACCTTTGCTGGAGATCAATCATTTGTGAGCACGATATGCCTGCCACCCCAAGCAGCAGCTAAGAAGCACAAGACCGCTACACCTGTCGAGCACACGGTTACATGCAGGCCACATTCATCCGAAATACTGTCTCTCATTGAAGTCCTCCCTGCAATGGGCCGCCAAATAAGATGATTACCAAGAGAGAAACGCCACTGTGCAGATTTACATTCTTCCACCTAACTGGTGGTAAGCTGTGAAAATATGCGTACTTGTGCGGACTTGTGTATTCGCGTACTTGTGAAACGTCATCACTCTCAGCCCAAGTACTGTTCCAAACCTAAGGACGCATAAAGGCAAGTTCGCTGAAAATACCCGGATGTGTTCTCGCTCCGCCCCTTCTATCGAGTATGCATCGGTGGTGACTTGTGTGGACTTGGTGCGGCCAAGTATCCCAGAATGCATTTCGAACAAAACTCAAAACCAATAATGTTGGAATAGACCAGCTAAAACTGAGAGTAAATTTTGAAATAAAACCGCTTCTGTGACACAAAACAAACTTTTACGGTGTGTAAACATCTGCTCAGTTTATCAAATTGCTTGATTTCTAAAGTGCAACTCCGACGTTTTCGGAGATGTCCGATCCGCTGCTCCAACAGTAGCTGGCCGCTCCGGCTGAGGCTCGCTATACGCGGCACATCGTTTTCAAAACTCCCGCTGGTTTTCACAGCTGAGTGGAAGTTTAACACAGATATAATTCACTCTAACGGCTGTTGTTTGGTTTATTTCAGTGTTTCATTTGTTCCTGAGCAATCCATAAAACGTATATTAAAAATATTTTCCTCAGGAAAGAACACGAGAGCCTTTTCACCGGGAACGGGAACATCGCAGCCGCATATTGATGCTGTTAATGGAGATCGTGATGACTGATGACAAGCCTGCTCCAGAAATGATTAAATTATAGAAACACTGGAGCTGAACTGTGATGTCATCAAGTACGCTGGTGTTCCAATTGAGAAATATCCCCCGTACTTGGAAAGTTCGTACGTGTCAAATCCGCAAGTCCGTATGTATGGAAGCTTGTATGTATGGAAGCACTAAAAAAAAAAAAAATCGTCATCGATTTTTTTTAGTGGCGGAAACAAGCTTCCATAAGTCCGAACTTGTCAAGTACACAAGTTTGTACTTGCGTACTTGAGGTTTGAGAAACGGCCACGCTGTCATTGGTCGCCTGTCGGTGACGTGTAAGGAAGCGCTCATCTACGTCTTGAGAAATAATAACGATAATTGATCGCCTGATTGTTTCAGGTGATCAATGAAGATTTGCTTGTCACATGTTAAACGGGTTATTCTGCGGCACGGAGGGGGTGGGGGTGAATACACAGGGTGAAGGATGGTGAGGCTTTTCCTCTACAAATCATTGCCACTAGATGTCACCCTAACAACGCCTCCAGAAACCTTCAAGCCATATCCTGTAATTATAAGCGCTTTACGCAGGCGAGATTTAAGGCCCTCTATAAATTATATTAAGTTGCCGTGAAGCATCCGCTCCGAGGAACGCCACAGGACAACAAATACATCAGCGCAGACAGACACGGTTAAAGTGAATCATATTTGTTTCAATACTGTTTTATTCTAACAGACTGTGACATTGTGAACTTGAAATGAAGCAGAATAAGCAATCGCTTATATTCACATATTGGTTGAAATTTAATCCATTATCACGATCAGAACTGCAAAGCACTGTCATTAATACTGTTACTATCCCCCAAGGGGCAGATGTCTGTCCATACATCCATCAGGGTTGTGGCATAGACAAAAATAGGAAAAGCAGATTTTAAAAGAAGAATTTTGTCAGGCTCACTGCTCCAGCATCTCCCTCATAGGTAGGAGCTCTCCTCTCTCTTGCTTTCCCAACCCCCTTGTCTCATTTCATGAGTGGTTCCAGGTGTGCCAGTGGGTCAGGCATAGCAATCATTCTGTCACCTTCAACTACTGCAAGTTTATATACCAACCCTCAACTCCACCACAATGCCAGTTTGTAGACACAGCTACTTTAGTCAATTTGAATTTACCAGCATATTTGACCGTTTTGGTTAACCCTGCCTCTCCTCCCACACGTCCTGCTTTTAGCCACCTAACTCCAGCCCCTGAAGCACTCCACTTTCAAAGCACTTGTGGATATTACTTGTTCTAGAGTACACCCTGAACCACCTGTTGCTCTGGATCGCCATGATCTGACTCCCCATTTATAATAATAATGCATTAATCTTATATAGCGTTTTTCAAGGCACTCAAAGGCGCTTTACAATTTCATGCACTATTCCTTCACACCTCAATCATACTTGGTGGTGAGCTACGAAGATAGCCACAGCTGCCCTGGGGCAGTCTGACGGAAGCGTGGCTGCCAATCCGCGCCTACAGCCCCTCCGAACAGGATACAATGACAGTATGCACTTAGACGGGGACAAAATCAGCGACCCTCCGGTTGCAGGGTGAGCACCTGCCCACTGTGCTACTGCCACCCAAATTTCCCCTGTTGTCCAACCTGGCAATAACTACTGACTCAGCTCCCCAGTTACGAAGGACTTTTAGACATTGCCTTACAACAGCTCTAACAAATAAAACTGTGTAATCCTGTCTTGATCTCTGTTCTGCTACTGGGTTTTTGTTGGTTTTTTTGCAATCTATGTAGGTCTCCACCCTAAGCGTCCTGAGGCTCTATGAGCACTAGAAAGAGGGCGGGTGAGGATTTGTGAGTGTCAGAACCACAATCCAGGATGAATCCAGAGATGAGCTACTCCAAGAATGCTTCAGGCAGCTGAAGACACAGTAATGAGTAACAAGAAGGGGAATTATCATGTACCATTGACAGATAAAGGAAGTGGCTGACATGACGAAATCCAACTAGTGGCTAGAAAAGGCCGGCCTAAAGGACAACACAGGGGCTCTGATCATAGCAACACGAGAGGAGGCAGGAGTCTAACACAGCCAACAGGACCCAAGTTGCAGACTGTGCAAAGGTGCCTCACATTCCAGATGGGAGACACCACCAAAGGTGGTTCATAACAACAGGGCGAAGGTCTTGTGGGACTTTGAGCTCCATACAGACAAGCAGCTGCTGACCAATCAACCAGATATGGCAGTGATTGATACCGAGCAGAAGGCCACAGTTGTGACAGATGTGGCTATCCCAGCGGGCAACAACATCAGGAAGAAGGAGCATAGAAGGACCAGAGAAGTACCAGGGGCTGAAGGCACAACTGGAGCAGATGTGAAATGTAAAATCCAAAGTGCTCCCAGTAGCAATAAGAGCATTAGGATCTGTAACCCTGAAACTGGTAGAGTGGCTCCAGCAAATTCCAGGTTCAACATCAAAGATCTCTGTGCTAAAAAAAAGGAACTGAATGTTGTGGTGGAAACTGAAAAACTGTGAGACTACAAAGTGTCTTTCTATATTATTAATTAATATAGTTAATATAGTTGCAGAATGTAAGGCAGTTTGCAAATGTCTCACCACTAAGAAGTGATACAGGATGAATCAATTAGATCTACTATGCAAAGGATCACTGCTTGCACATTTCCATTTAGGGCATCCTGTGCGCTGACAACGACCGTTTTAACAGGCAAATAAAGAACAAAGTAAGACTCCTACATATAATAAAAAGAACTACACGCACCAGCTACTTCATTAGTTGCATATGTTGATGCAATAATGGTTAAGACTGGTTTGGTGGGGGAATGAATGCAGAACTGGAAACAGCAACTCAGACACACCTTATGCATTTGATGCATAAGGTGATGTTCTTTCATTTTCAGTTCTGTGTTTGGGAGAATCTCTACTCTCTTAGGCCTCTCTCCCCATTCCTTTAGTAGGTTTACATGCAGCACCACTAGAATGAGGCTGACCTGGGGAGGTCACCTTGTAGGTGTTTGGCTGGATCTCGAATGGTCCTCATCATTTTGCTAGCAGCTTGCTGTCGTCACCTGGGGGAAGTATAAGTGCTTTTTGTCTGGGGTTACTTGACCTCGGCTGGGCTGACCAATCATGCCAGACCTTTTGACATTAACGAACATCACTCACATTAGGAGTCTCGACCGCTCACTACTCAACTGCCCATGTCTATTTGAGTAGAGAGAGAGAATCCAACCCTTGAGAATAACTTCATCAGGCAGATTTTTGTGTTAATGGAGGGGAAAGACATCAGAATATTATTAGCCTGTTATTATCCGCATGTAATAGCTGCCTGCTCCCCTACTCTTAACAGGTTGAATAATGTCCATCACTAACTGTTCAAAATGGGGTACTAATGATTTGTAAGGGCTGGAGTGGAGCTCTGGCAGAGAGGTATTCTGTCTAGTTGTGTTTCTAAGTTTGCTTACAGTTTAGATTCTTACTTTGTTCTAGCTTTCTGAATCCTGTTATTAAAGTTATTTGTATTCAGTTCCTGTTTCCCTTGTCCTTGTCTTCCTCGTGTTCTTGTGTTCCGGTGTCTGTGTTATCCCTCCTGTCTTAAGTCTTCTGTGTTTGTGTTTCAGGTGTCTGGGTCTTCTCTGTTTAGCTCATGTGTCATAGTCTTGATGCCTGTGTTTTGTAATTTGCTCTGTGGACCTGCTTCCACATGATATGTCAAGCCTGTGTGTTGTGCTTAGGTTTCCGTTTAGTCATATATTTAGACTCCCTCTGTGTGCCAGCCTCCGTATGTGTCAAGTCTGCATTGTGTTATGTTTGGTCACTTCCTGTTTTATTTTGACAGTCCCTTGTCCCGTGTGCTTTGTGTTTAGTTTTGCTTCCTGTGTCTCATTTGTGTATTCTGTTCACCTGTTCTCCCCAGATGTTTCCACTTCCCTCATTATCCCTTTGTATATATATTGTCTGCGCTTTCCTTTGTTCCTTGTCACGTCCTCGTCTCTAGTTCCTTCTGTGTGCGGTGTCTGGTATCAAGTGTGATGAGGTATGAATGTGTGGAATCTTTTTGGCCAACTGCCTCATCAAAAACCTGATCACATGAAGCTGTTTAACAGCTCATCTGCTGGGCACTTGATGTAGATCATTCCTACGGTTATTTTACATGTCGGCTGGCAGATCTTTTAGCATGATTATGCAATTATGTCAAAATCTCCATTTGAGGTATTGTAAAACCAGATTAAATAAGTCTATGCTGATCGTGTTATATCTGAATATCACATCAGTTGTGGTATATCAAAGTATTGTATATAGACAGTGTGTGTTTGTGGATAAATCGTTACAGGATGTGTTTGGGCGGAAGTGGGGGTACTTTATTGATTTTTATTCACAAATAAAAAAAATTGACAGTGTTGGGGCGATTCCTTCTTTTTGGTATAACTTTCCCAGCCTTAGAAAACATACTGAAGAAGCAGGGGGGCACGGAAACTGAAGTGCTAATTTGTACAGGTGAGGATACAGGTTAGTATCAGATGTAACATCACTAGTATCAAGTATCAGGTGTCAAATGTTTCAGCAAATAAGGCGGTTATCCAAGCTACGCCTTGTTTCACACCTGCCTGCCACACAGATGACACAAACTGGCTGTGGAACAGCGTCCGCCAAGTTCAGCACAGCTTCCCTGACTCCTGCTGGCAGCAGGAGATTTTTCTTTTCAGACTGTATAGCTTGAGCCATTACATTGCATGTTTTGCTACAGTCCAATGAATCAAACACAAACAAATCTCATCCAAGCATAACGAGGAATGAAAGATTCTCAGCACCACCAATCACAGCTGGTCTTTCAAAGGGGAGGAAGACAGTGCATGGGAAAGATATTAACAATGAAATTAAGATTCTAAATAAAGGAGGAAATATGGGCTCTTATGAATAATATATGGAAGCCAAAGCTGTTGTCCAAGGATTACAACCAGGGAAAGATGCTTCTCTTGCAGGGTCTTACAGACTTATAGCACTGACAACTATGCTGTATAAAGCAATAGTGAATAAGTTGGCACTGATAGCAACCTTGTTAGATATTGAGAAGACATATGACATGCTAATCAGCCTAGTACTGTTTAATATTATGATTAATTATGTATTTCAAGACACTGGAACTGGTTTTATGGCTGTCCTCATTTGCAGATAATGGAGCAATATGGAAAAGAGGCAGGAATATTAAGGAAACAACTGACTAAATCCAGGAAGCCTTAAACAAAATAGCTGAATGGGGTGAAAAGTGGGGATTTAGGATTTTAGTGGATAAAATTAAATATATGATTTTTGGAAGAATATTCTGATGTTTTGTTCTTAGCCATTCCTAGGTGTTTTTAGTGGTGTGTTTTGGGTCAGTATTCTGTTGGAGGACTCATGACCTGTGACTGAGACAAAGTTTCCTGACATTGGGCGCCACATTTCACTCCAGAATCCCTCGATAGTCTTGAGATTTTATTGTACCCTGCACAGATTCAAAGCACCCTGTGCCAGATGCAAAGCAGTCCCAGAACATAACAGAGCCTCCTCCATGTTTCACAGTAGGTGTAGTGTTTTTTCTTTATATGCGTCATTTTTGCGTCTGTGAACACAGAGCTGATGTGATTTACCAAAAAGTTTCAGTTTTGTCTCATTTGTCCAAAGGACGTTCTCCCAGAAGCTTTGTGGCTTGCCAATATGCATTTTGGCAAATTCCAGTCTCGCTTTTTTAATGATTTGCTTCGGTCACCCTCAGTTAAATCCACTTTGGCTCAACAGCCACGGATGGTGCAATCAGACATTGATGTATCTTGACCTTGGAGTTCACCTCTAATCTCTTAGGAGGTTGTTCTGGGCTCTTTGGTTACCATTCACATTATCCTTCTCTTCAATTTGTCATCAGTTTTCTTCTCGTGGCCACATCCAGGGAGGTTGGCTACCTCCCTGCGACAGCTGGAGCAACTTGCTCACAGAGAGTGGGCCAAAATACTCTTATTGAAAGTTACAGAAATCACTCAATTGCAGTGATTGTCTCAAAAGGTTATGCAACAAAATAGGGTACCATCATTTTTGCCCAAGCTAGTTTCATTAGTTTTTTTTTTATTTTTAATAATTCTGTTGAACCCCAATTCAAAAGCAATGTTAAATTTCCATGAGTTCATTTTCAGCAATTTTTTAAAATTTATTATTAATTTTGTCCGTTTCCAGTTATTTGCACAAAACAGGTCCATAAAGACATGGATGAGCAAGTCTGGTGGGGAAGAACTTGACTGGCCTGCACAGAGTCCTGACCTCAACCTGACAGAACACCTTTGGGATGAGTTAGAGCAGAGACTGTGAGCCAGGCCTTCTCCTTCAACATCAGTGTCTGACCTCACTAATGCGCTTCTGGAAGAATGGCCCATAAACACTCCTAAACCTTGTGGAAAGCCTTCCCAGAACAGCTGAAGCTGCTATAGCTGCAAACATCATTTTCATTTCAAACCCTATGGATTAAGAATGGGATGTCTCTCAAGACGAGTGAATACTTTTGTCAATATAGTTTATGCATGTATGTATTTACTATTATTATTATATGTTCTGAGGTACAGTGTGATGTAAGCCTGTAACCTTGAGCTCAGGGCTAATTAAATCCTAGACTTAGACAGAATTTTTTTTCTTCTGTTCACGCATTGACAAATCTGATTACACAGGATCTGAATAGTCATAACTCTTAAACCATGTGACTCAAAACCACAAGCTTCATTGTTTTAAACCTTTTGTTTTTCTTTCCAATCTAGATGCACCAGTTTACAGGATTGCAATTTCAGGATTTGCAAATTTTCAGACCTTTAATACAAAGTTAATGCAGCCAGAGAACAGGAAGAGCAGCGGGCAATTTTCCAAATCAAATATGGGGATGTGAATGAGGGAGCGCCCAAAAGCAGTTTCCCATAATTAAACCAGAACAGTGACAAATCTGAAACTCAAATTATGGCAGGATAGTCACAGCGGTTTGAGAAAACTTTCTGATACACTGTGTCGCAGTGGGTTAAGGATTTGTTTCAAATATAGCAGTGAGATGGAAGTGGAAATCATTTGCAAGCCTATAGTTATACAACAATTTATACAAATTGTTTATTTAAAAGAAAGGATTTTGCACGGCTTTATGAATCTGACAAAATATTGCACATGCTGCTGCCATTTGATCATGAATATTTTAGGGGTTTTAACCATATATTCCCTGGTGGTGGCGCTTCACAGCACAGGATTGCCAAATTCAGAAAGTCCAGAAAGGGTTTATGTGCTAAATAGACCATCTGAAGTACAATCAGGTTTCATTTTCAGGAAATCTGAAACTTTCAAAGAGTGACTTCACAGACGGCAAAAAAAAAAATCTGCTCGGCGCATCGAAGACATTCCTCCTGTGTCAGTCATGTTTAAAACAATTTAAAGCCACAGAGCAATGCTGTGACCAAACTGACAATTTTTTTTTTAAAGATCCTGGAATGAGCAGCTGCAGCTGTAAAAATGTACGCTAGACACTGCATCTTTAAGGAGATGCGCGCTCCAACTGATCATATTCAGTTTCTGCCAGCCGATCACTTTTTGGCACATCTGTTTGCGGAGCCGTTACAGAGTCTGATGCATCCGAAGCGAATCCGTTCCGGAGTCACTTTGCTATCCGGGTTTAAGTCAAACATTTGCTCATGTTTCTTGTGCATATTACTTTGTCCAGTTTCAAGCTGCTGCGTTGTAGTGATGGGTCGTTCGCGAACGATCCGGCTCTAATGGAGCGTTTCCATACGGGATTACTCGGCGCGGGTCGCCTGGACTCGCCGCGCTAAGAGCCGGCTCTTTGAAGTGAACGACGGGAGCCGGCTCCCGAGTATGGGCCGTTTCTTTCTTTTTTTCTTTTTCTTTTTTTTTTTTGTGGAAGCCGCACGTGATTGGTTAAGAAGGCAGCCTCTGTGCTTGAGGTGAGGGGCACGGACACACCGTGCAGTGAGTACACAAACACCAGGGAGGGAAAGGTTCCTGCAAAGTTAGCTCAGAGACAGGAAAGAGCTAGAGGAAGTTGTGCTTTACATCGATGCTACACACAGAACATTGAAGAAAACGAGTGACAGAAAATGTAGTAAAGTTTGGACACATTTTAATTTCATATTGAGCAGGCTCCACAAACAACCTGCACAGACATATACGAACTGTTCATCCATCAGTGCAATTAGAAGAACAAAACAGGGCAGGTCATATCAGGTAGGAGAAACAGAATCAACCGCTCAAAGGGCCTTGGTTTTTCTGAGTGCCAATCTTTTGTTTTATAATTTGTATTTGGAGCACTCTATTCTATGTTGTGTATATAAAGAAACAATTGATATAATGTATGTTTTTACATTAGTAATTCACTTTAAACATTTTTTAAAGTAAAATCTGAGGAGCCACTTAGGAGTCGAACAAGCCGGCTCTCTGAAAAGAGCCGGAATTCCCATCACTACTGCGTTGTGAATGAGGTGTGGCTTTTAGCTGTTAAGCTCTAATGACAGAGCCTAGAATTCAGATACACACGAACACTCCTCGTGCAAACCCAGTAAGTTCTCCAATGTGAGGGGCTGCACGCCAGAAAGGAAATATTTATTCCAGGGAAACATTAACAGTAAGAAACAATTTTCTCCTTTCTTCTCTTCTTGTCAAATATTTTCTGAAAAGGTGTGTTTGAAATCTGGCATTGAGCAGTTTCCTTAAAACTGGGGCCAAAAAGTGTGCGAATACCTTGTGCTAAATAGGTTTTAATTGGTGGGGGAAGGTGAAGGAGGCAATCCTGTTAGGTGGTCTACTTGTCACTTTTTTTTATCTAGTTTTAAAAACTCAAATATACCAATCAATAAATTTAATTTAAAAGTTAATAAATCTGGTTGGTTAAATTGCCATCAATGAACGATTACAAGCCTAGGTTGACAGTCATTCAGTCAAAACTTGATATTTTGGATAATGTGTAGCCTCCAAGTTTATTTATACAAAATGAGTCGCTGTCGTATAGGCTCGCAAAGTCAACCGAGTGAGCCTATATTCCCCGACCCACATGCAAAGATGGAAACAAGTGTAGATACGATGCCATTGAAAAGCTCTAAAACACCTCCGTTTTTAGTACTTGCTACTGAAATTTACAGTTTCGTCTGTATATATATCAAAAAATATATTAAAACATTTTATTATTTTAAAAAAAAAAGGAATATTTATTACAAATCTAAATGTAATCTCAATGTTTGTCTGATTCAGAGTTGAACACACTAGTGATATCCAGTCCTGATCTAGATAAAACACCGTTGGAGAAGCTCATAACTATGTTGGCTTTAAATGTTGCCTTGCTTTCATTCTTCTGTGTAGTTAATCCCAAAATAGGAAGACGAGGTTTACTTCCGGAGGATGTGTTCCAAATTCATTTCTAGTTCTTCTTATATGTGTGTTGGGGTTTCATTTTGCTGAATGAATACCCAATGAAAAAAATCTGTTTTTCTGACCATTCTGGCAGCAATATGTGGTTGAACTTACTTCATTACTACAGAGGAAGCAGTAATGCTTTTTATTGCAACAATGCCTTTGTGGCTAGTTTGTTTATGTAACTGCAGAAACACTGAGCTTTTACAAAATGGGCTCCATAGTGTATACACTCACTGGCCACCATTCTGGTGTCATGTTGGGTCACCTTTTGCCTTCAGAACTTCCTTAAGATGGAAAGTTTTTATCAGAACATCTGTGACGTGAACTTCCTGTTTCTCTCATACCAAAAGTGCTTTGTTTCAATGGCTTTAACTGCCTTGTTGATCAGTATGAAGTGAAACACTTTTAGAGAAGTCACTTTTTTATTTACTAAGGCTTTTTACAGCCTTCTTGCCTGGAAATACAAACTGCAAATGAGCTACCAAGAGGTGATCAAATAAACTCCCATTTTATTTTTTTTAAGTAGATTTTATTCAAATAGCAACTTTCATACACAGCAAGACCAAAAAACAGAATATCAACGACAACAAAAGTTTTGAAAATGATGAATTAAAGTCAAGAATATGATGTAATGATGGGATAGGCTCCAGCCCCCCCCCCCCTAATCCTGTTATTCAACAAATAACAGGATTCACTAAGCACTTAATACATAAAACGTAATAACCATAATGAAAGTCAGTCAAATAAAAATATATAATAAACACAATTGGTCAGAACATTGTTGACAAGCTACATTACAAACTCTGCCTAAAATATACCAGTGACAGTCACATGATCAATGCAGAACAGTTCCATAAGGGGTGGAAAAAATAACTGTAAAGGCGTGAGCAGCATACCCACATCCTGTGATGAGCAAAGTTAAGAAGAAGAGCAGCACAACAAAACTATGCAAACAGCAGCATTCAAAGGTAGATGGTCTATAAACGAGGATGGTGGTGTCATGTTATTTCTGAGTAACGGAGCACATGGTCACACATTAGGCTTAGCTCTAATTTTTTGAATGATAATGTCAGGACAGCAAAATTGTACTGATGGATCCCATGTTCTGTAAAAGCAAGAACCAATAGAGAGGACAGAATAAGACCAACATTAAGTAAATTATTGAAACTACACTGCAACATTCAGACTGGTGTGTTGCATGTTTTGCTTGTTAATAAATATGTTTCTTGCCTATATATTTTGTTAACACTGCCTTTATTGTCTTTTAGAAACACAACTTGGCCTTCTCAAGTTTATCCGTCTACATATGTAATCTGATATCTTGAAAAAAAATCTAACACTTTACATGTACATTGGCACTTGGTTGGTTTTTTCAGGGCTGTGCATGCACTGTAGAAGCAGGCTCTAATTAAATCTATTATTTATTTCATCCAGGCTCAAACATCATCAGGGATACATTAGTGGAGGACTCAGGATAAGAACCTTTTTTTCAGCTCCATTAATGGCTACCTTTCTATATTAATGAACTGCATTAACAGAAATGGAGTACTGCCGGCTTTAACAGAATACACCAGAAAATAATGAAGTTTTCCAAATTAGACTGGTTCAGACTGGTAAAGGATCTGAATATGACAATAGGTGCCTGTGTTTTTAAGTTTTGCTAGGTTGTTTCCTATTTCCAGCAATGCAAGTGGGTAGGGATTTTAAAAAGGAGGCATCGGCATGATATGCAAAACATAAAGTCATCCCCATTCCCTCAAAGTTTCAGTAACCTCTCCCCCAGTGGTCCCTTGGTCACCACAAACATAGTGCAAGACGCATTGAGCCCAACAGCACTAGGATCGAGGTAGTTTGTCCGGACTAGTTGGAATGTGATAAACATGGCTGCTCATCAAATTCCTTCAAAATGATGGAAAAGATAAGAAGCTAAGAATTTGTGTGGAGAAGTTAAATGGCCTACTTAAGATTGCAATGATAGAAATCGTCAACTTGCACTTTGTTTTAGCAAAGTTTGATGACTGGGTTAGATGTTAAACCAGTTGTAGATACCGGGTATGTCTTCAGTGATTGGCAGCCATGTGAAATTTGTCATTCTGCACGTAGCTCTGCAGAGCTACTAGTATATAGTTACAAACCAGCTGGAAATTTTGGAATCACAGAAGAGAGGAGAAAGTCAAGAAGATTTTTCTTGCGAATTCAAACTTCCCAAACGAGGATAAACAATTTAACATTGAGAAGTAATAACAGAATTAGTAACTGAATTGAAACGATGGCCAGTATTGATTTGTTTTTATTTTTACTGGAATGTGGTTCACTGATAGGAAATGATCTCAAATGCTCAATTAGTGAACCGCACCAACTCTGTGTCAGTGCTCTCATTCAGGATTGTTTGATTTTCACCTTCGCACCAGGCCCTACTGTGATCAACCTGAAATAAAGCAAGGGATGGAGGGCTGCTCTCACTATATTTCCAAGTTTCTCTGTCATAGTCTGCACACATCTGCTGCACCTCCGGTGAATGATTTACTGTTGGGTGGGGGCCTTAGCTATACGAGTACATGAGAACTAAATGACGACCACTAACACCAAAAGGATGGCAAGTCTCTCTAGTTGGAAAGTAGGTAACAGGGTCATATAGTGTGTATCAGTGTGTCAGTGTGTATAGCATGCAGGTGCTGTGAAGTCTATAACATGTAAACCTAGTGAGTGGCAGGCTGGCTTACAACCCACCAAGAAATGAGAATCTGGCTTTAATATTAAAACTTTTAACTTGAATTTGTTAGGCAAGAGGCATGCTTTTATTGAAGTTATCACTAAAGTATAGCCACTTTTAAACAAAAAAAAGTAGGAAAAAACTTTTTTGAAGGAAAAATTGAAATTAAAATTACTTTTAAGAAAGTTAGATCTCACAGGCTAGTGGGAACCCTGAGTCATTAAAATAAAAATACATGATCACAGGTGGTCAGAACAAAGTTGACAAGCTGCCTTTCAGATGATTAGTTATGCACGTTCTTTATAAAATCCACAGAAAACATGATACAAACACTGACAATCACTGTCTAAAACTGGTGATGGTCACATGATCGTGTCACAGAACCACAAACAAGTGAAAAATCGGTCAGCAATGTAGTCACATCCTGTAATAAATGAGTCTTAGTACAAGAAAGGGGGGGGCAGTATAGAGTACAGCAGCACTACAAAATGATACTTTTCAACCAGTGTTGTTTTCGTTAACGATGACGATGACGAAATGATTTCGTTGACGACCCTTTTTTTCACAACGATAACGAGACGATGACTAGACGAAGACATGACGAGACGCCTGTGAGTTTTCGTTGACGAGACGAAACTAGACGAGAAGGTTAATGGATGTTCCGTCAGTCATCCAGGAAAAATGAA
>JAVDPK010001877.1:0-13541 GCA_034780415.1 Cichlasoma orientale
TGTGTGTGTGTGTGTGTGTGTGTGTGTGTGTGTGTGTGTGTGTGTGTGTGTGTGTGTGTGTGTGTGTGTGTCTGTGCATATCTTTCAACAGTCAACTGGCTTCCTCCACAGCACCAGACTAATAGAGCAATGGATCTGGACACAGTGGGAGAAGCCTGCAGCTGTCCCTCCCTCTCAATTGACCACAAACACACACACACACACATATCTGTCAAACCTTTCTTCATGCTGGTTTTGTATGCTAACATACAGCCCCCTGCTGTGTTCCAGCCTATAACAGAGGACACAAAGGGCAAAAATTCTCTCAGGATCACAAAATTGCGCTACAATGCGCCATCTGTCAAACCTATCACTTTGGACCAGGCGTATTTTGAAGTTATTTTAATGCAGATGGAGGTATAGTGCATTAATTTCTTTAATTTTGACTGCAAATTTGTCTAGCTGTCTCAGAAGCGGAGGGGTCAAGAGATTTGCCACACGTCATGAATTATAAGACAGCTTTGTTTGTGCTCCTCGTGCATTTGTGTTGCTTTATTTAACTTTGGATTTCATTTCAAATTATAAAGATACAGTGCTAACACTGCACAGCTGCCTGTCTTGTGCTGCCGCTCCCATCCTGCTGGGAATGAAAAGGAGATATTTATATCATTCTGTGCAGATCATCCTCCTAAAACACAGCATTCATAATGGATGAAAGCAGACTAGTCACTGCAAAACATCCCATTGTGGGGGGAAAGCCTCGAAGAGAAGGCAGAGGAAAAGGTAGCTACGCAGGCTTAAGTATTAAAAGAACTGAAAATAGACAAAGAGGTGGGAAGTAACCTGACAAACTGTTTAAAATGGGAACAGGATGATGATGAGGATGATGGAGCAATGCTTGCTTTTTAACCACCATTAACAGACATTTTTAACAAAAGCACCACATGCCTGGAAAATGACCCATGTTTTACACTCCACAATGATTCCCTGAAAAAACATGTGCTTTAGTTTTAAAAGATCTGGTCGCCCAAAATTCAACAATTGTATTTCTCTTTGTTATATAGTAATATTTTTCCATGAGACCATTAGACAAGCCTGTAAAGTAGGGACAAAAGCTCTAGGCTGGGAACTTCTTATTTCAAATCAGCCCATCCAATTATCATTTTGATTACACACTAAGCAGCCACAATCAAGATAATTACAGTGCACCTCTTCACAAAACAACTAGATAAATGTCTTGAGAGCTGGACAATACTCCGGTAATTGAGTCAGGTTCTAAAAATAAGCCTTGACATGTGAAGATGAAGTCCTGCCTACCTCTCAAGATCTTTTTAGAGGAGGTGGACAGCAGTGCCTTCACTGTCATCAATCTGGAACACCGCATACACAGTGGCAGCTTTACCAGATGTTTAGTCACAAGGCCCAGATGGGCAGAGCAGATAAACATCAGCTGTCTGCTCAGAGTATGAGTTGGGGGGGAAAAAGCTGAATCCACACTGCGACCGTCTCCCCTCACTGTTATGAGGAGGAGCTGTGGTTTCCTCTGCACTCAACCAGAGTCCCCTGCTGCTGTGTGCATTACCACACTGACAGCTGACAGAGCTAAGGTTTTACTCCAGCAAAGGTTTCACTAAAATGGAATTACACATTGCTATGAACTTATATGTAGACAGTATTTGCTGAAGTGTGTCTCCAATTCAGAAGGCAATTAAGCTTTTTTTTTTCAAAAAGTGAGTGAGAACTACTCTATTAAAAACCTACAACTAAAAAAAGTGATGATGCTGTGTGAAATGTACAGTGTGCAATGTGCTGTGCAAAAATCCTGATCCATTGATTTACTTACATTGAGATACAGTATATAAGGGGGAAAACAGGAATTTTACAATTCTTACCAACTTGAAAGTAAATATTTGGTATGATGGTATGACCACCTTTATTCTTAAACACAGCCTGAACCCTCTTAGTTAAACTTTCTTGTAATTTCTTTAAGTAGTCTTCAGGAATAGTTCTCCAGACTTCTTGAAGGACAATCAAAGCTCTTCTTTGGGCGCTGTCTGCCATTTGCTGTCAAGAGGATCCCACAGTGCTTCGATAATGTTGAGATCCAGGCTCTTGGGGGGGGGGGGGGCAATCCGTGACTGACAGTGTTCCACTGTTGGTTTGTTTTTATCCAAGTATGCTTTTACTGCTTTGGGTAGTGTGTTTGGGATTGTCATGCCGATAAATAAAACCATTACCAATCCAAATGGTACTGCTTGTTCAAAATCTAATCCTAATTCCATCAACTTTGACAAGATCCACAACACCACTGGCTAAAATGCAGCCACGATAGAGCCTCCACTGTGTTTTACAGATGGTTGTAGACACTCACTGCTGTACTTCCTGACCTCATCTGCACATATTGGCAACAATTTGAACCAAAAATGTCAAATATGGGTTCATCAGTCAGTAAGGCTTGTTGCCAGTGATCTTCAGTAGGATTCTTGTTTAATTTGGCATACCTTAGCTTTTTTTCCATTTTACTTCTTGGCAGCCACCCTTCCACTGAGACTTTTCTGATGAGGCTCCAGTGAATAGATGAATCAACTCAAGTGCTAAATGCATCTATCAAGTCCTGTGTCAGGTCTTTTTTCCAAATTCTTAAGAACATGACTGTCACATACTGTTCATCTACTGTGGATGCTTTATAAGCCTAGCACTTCTTCTTTTGTCTGCCACTTGCCCAGTTTCCTCAGAAATGTTAAGGACACAATACACTTCATGCTAGAATATGCCAAGTTTTCAGTTAATAGCTCTTTAGTGAATCACTTTGTTGGTTCAAATATACAATTTTTTTCTTTCTTTCTTTCTTTCTTTCTTTTTTGCCATTTTCAACAAAATAAATGGAAACAAATGATGTGTTTTGCGACAGGTTGCTAGTAACAATGTGCCTAAAAATACCATTTTAAATTGGTTCTTTACGAAGTTGTTATGTGTTGATCCAACACTTGAGTTCAATGCCTTTTGTATGCTTGAATGATTCATGGGTCAGTGTTACATTGCTTAAATGGTCAGGTATAAGGTATAAGCCAATGTCCAAAGAAAAACCTTGGAAGATATTCAAAGAGCCCAGAGAACTATTGCTAAAGACCACTTTAAAAAGTAAAAGAAAGTTTGAAATTAGGGGTCTCTCAAAACTTTTGCACAGTACTGTAAACAAACAGAAAGCAATAATTTCTAAATAATTTAAAGCCTAGGTTTTACTGAAAATAGCACATAGACAAAATATGAAATGTTTTTTTTTAACTCATATTGAATCATATTGAGGGTTAGCATTTTAAGTAGTTTCTGTGGTTATCATTACAAAATTATAGGTTTTGGCTGCCATCAAATGACATCCAGAAGCATTTGATGATGTTATTTATTTATTTACTTGTTACTTTAATTTTTTATTTACTGGTTATTTGTGCACTTTTTTTTTTAAGTAAAGCATGTTTTCAGCAGCACCACACACTGCTGTAGCTTTTTAATTGGGTGCAAATTACTGACCTTTGTTGCAATGATGGAAAAGTTTAATGCCTACTAGGCAATTGAGTTGCTCTTGAGGATTTGACTAAGTATTGAAGAGCTGCAAAAAGATTAAATGCTAAATTGAAGGGACTCATATAAACTGCCTCAGAAATAGTTCCGAAAAAGTGCAAATCTTTTCTTGGCCAAATGATCAAAGATTGTCAACAGCAATTCAAAATTTTGAATCAGCCATTGGCTACTTGCCAGCCGCGACAAAGCCAGACTGACAAGCAAACTCCTACAGAGCCAGACTGTTTGAGGAAACACAGCCAAATCAGCAAATGCTTTGCTATAAAAAGATCTTTGTTTGTCTAAATTTTAAACCAAGTCTGGCATTAGCCTTAGTTTGAGTTTCACTTCACACTTTATATAAGAAAAAGACAGCACAGCCATTATTATAACAGCCACACACAACCACATCTTCCCACCCTGAAACCTCATTCACAGTTAAAATGCAGCTCTCCAATTGTGTGAATAACATTTCAGCTACTCTTAATAGCTGAAAGACCAATAGTATTGGTGAAATTTTACATATTAGCAACAGCAAATGTCTTGAGTTTCTGCTATATGCCTTTTTATTTAAAAAATGATGTCATGTTTTAGTGTTGTTCAGCTTCCTTGAACATCCTGTAAATCTCAAAAAAAAAAATGCAGAAAGACACAGGCTCAATTTTACATTCCATCATCACTGCAAAGCTTCACAATGAAATGCAACCTGCTAATGGGTCTGTCAAAGCTGTGCTGGGCACTGTTTGACAGTGATATCCTAATCCAACTAGGAACTGCTGTTTTGGCCGTTATGCTTCAGCAGAGGAGATGCTTAGGCCCAAAAGGCCAATATGATCACAGCTGAGAGGGGAGATAAAGTCCTCAGAACAGAGAACATCACACTCTCTGCATGTCAGTGGGCTGGTTTGCTCAAAATACAAGTTTTGGGTTTTTTTAGTTCTTTGTTTTTAGACCTTTAGATGATTTGCATCATCTTTGCTGTGTTTTTAGAGTAATATATTTTTCAACCGTGCATATAAATGTAGCTTCTTGTGACTGTTTTCACATTTCCACTGGTGATTAGCATTATCACTTGCTCGCTTATTTTTGGAGGCAACATTTTTACACTAGAAGTGATTAAAATGCTACCTTTATGAACCACAAATTGGAAGGAGTTGGTTATGGTGGATGGTAGATATATAAAGCCCAAAGCATTTGACATTAGAGTCTATGAGTCAGATCTAGACTTGCATATGTGGTTTTTGTTCAGGCACTTTGGTTAAGGTCAGGGAATGGTTGTGGTTTCAATGAAATGATGATATACACATTTACATCTGCTGTAAATGATTTTACCCTAACCCTAACTAATTGATGCTAATGCAAAAGTATAAGTATTGTCAAATAATCCTGGATATTTATTATTTGCCTGGAATATTTGGCTGTTGTACTCATACATTCACTCTAAAAATGTTTGCAAATTCCCAGGTACAAATATAAAAACTTTCCTCTTAACAAAACATAATCCAGTCAGCCCTGTTTACTTCAAAACTTATGCCAATTAATTATAACCTTATGATCACTGACTGGTCAAGTGGATAACACCGACTAGCTCTTCATCATGGCACCCGTTAGTGGGTGGGATATATCAGGGAGCAAGTGAACATTTTGCAGACCATGTACACCCTTTCATGGAAACAGTATTCCCTGGTTTGCTTTGGCCTCTTTCAGCAGGATAATGCGCCCTAGCACAAAGCAAAAATGATTCAGGAATGGTTTGAGGAGGACAACAACAAGTCTGAGGTGTTGACATGGCTTCCAAATTCCCCAGATCTCAATACAATCAAGCATCTGTGGGATGTGCTGCACAAATAAATCCGATCCATGGGGGGCCACACCTCGCAACTTACAGGACTTAAAGGATCTATTGCTAACATCTCTGCAACAGACAGCGCAGCACACCTTCAGGGGTCTTGTGGAGTCCATGCCTCAATGGGTCAGGGCTGTTTTGGCAGCAACAGGGGGACCAACACAATATGAGGCAGGTGGTCATAATGTTATATTTAATCGGTGTCTTTCCTGTAGCAGAAAGAAATAAGCACTGGCAAAAAAAGGTAAGAATTTTTGCAGTAGCTTCTTGTGACTCAGCGTGTACAGGGTTTTTAAAGCCGTTTATAGGTTTTTAATTGTCTTTTTAACATTGTTTCATTTCGAAAGAAGCCCATTACAGGAGAGAATTTCTAGTGTCTAGTTCTCTCTATATCACTTTTTTGTGACACTGACATTTTGTCATGTCAGTTCCTGCCGAAACGCTGTACAAAATGAACACGATTATTATTATTGACGTCAATCTCTGATGCCTATTGTTTATGACAATAAAGTCACTGGCAGAAAAACAGCCTGTGCTGATTGCCAAGGAAAGACAGATCCTCTAAATCAGAGTCTCATTGGTCATGGTTTTTATGAAGAAATGAGTTTATTTACACCTCAATCTATTATAAGAGGAGAGAATTTAATTCCGTTTACAGCATGCTAGAAATGGCTTGCTTCCATATTTATATTGGTTGTACTGTCTCATCCTGAGTTTGCTTGTGTTTATCTTAGATCATGTCATCATGCCATTTATGTCTTATACCAAAAATTCTTGGTATCCCCTTGTTGTTAAAAGTTGTCATATACAGTAAACAAAGTTGTTTTGTTCTTTTCTTAGCTGTCGTCATGAAGCGGAAGTTACTGAATCCAAGAATATGTGCATGATGTCTGTGTGTTTAGATTTTACTAACGGGTGACTCTGAGAAGGAGCTGACGCTGACTCAAACTGTGGCCACTGGGCATTAAGGGTTTTAATACCTTAATTGTCTTTCATCTCACGCAGTAGCCCCGCTTGACTCCCCAACCCTCTAACTCTGCTTCACAGTTTGAAAACCTCTGTGCAAGACAATGGGACAGATAGAGCATTAGTAGTTTCCTAGTAAGAGTACAGAATAACCTTTGTGGAAAATGTTACACAAATCTCTACAGGTGTATCATAATTTGAATAAGTGTCACATTAATTCTGAGTGAAATGTTCCCTGGAAGATGAGTCATTGAAGGAAGAAGAGAAAAACAAGGGTACAAGAGTGCAGGGGCATAGAAAGTGCTTGAAAGAAATAGAAAGCAGGAGGAAGCAAGCACAAAGCTTCATTACATACATTGTAACTCTATATAGTAGGCTATCTGCATTCATTCTCTCTTTATAACAGACATCAGACACCCACCTCAAAGCTAATTCCCCTTTCCTTCACTACCTCCTTCCCTCTCTCCAGGGCACTGTCCATTAGCTCTCTCCAACAGAGCTCCAGACATTAGGTCCAATTCATTCTCACTCATTAACACTTTCTCCATGCAAAAATGCAGATTCCATTAATAAACAGTCTGTGTTGCTGTCCTGCGGTAATAGGGGAGATGCGGAGATCTGTGGAGAACATCTAAAAGTAAAAATGCAGAACGGGACACAACAATTCTTTAAAGAGGTCAGAGTCGCATAATAATGAGGTTCAAGATTCGCAGATCTATTTCTTTTCTGCTCGTACTGTACGGATCTAGCAGTATGGCATCTTTGTTGTGAAAATTATCCCAAATGTTATTTTATTTATTTAGACATTTACACATCAGTACAGACTGCATGCAGACACTAAACAAACACACACACACAAAAAAAGCTCTGGTTTGAATAAAAAGCAGCATACGCAGTGTGAGCAATATCATTCTCTCAGCTAGAACCTCTTTGGTGTCTCTGAAAATCAAGATGATCCCCAAAGAGAATCCCAGAATTAAACTGTTTGTCAGTTGTAGTACTGCAGTAGTTAAATACCCTTTTATACATAAATGGGCTACAAGATGCAATTTCTAGTGCATGTCCTTTTAAGCCACGTCTCCTCCGCGCTGCATGTATGTAACGTGTGAATTATTCATGGCCACATTTTTCAAAGCTCTGTCAACACACACATATGTGCAATTAACACTGGCCGGATTGCAGTTGTAGTGAAATGATAAGACATTGTCCTGGTGTTTCCATTATATCTAGTTCAAAACTGAACGAAAGATAAGAAATGTGTGTATAAGAGCCAGCTGAGTCTCTGTGTGTCCCATTTTGTTTGAACTAATTTTTCATGACACGCTACAGTTTACAACATCGACACGCAAAAAAAAAAGAAAAGCAGGCTTTGAGCTTTGCTATTGAGGAGCATGGTGTTTTGTAAGTGCTTGAATCAGAATGTCCTAAATGTGCTAAACGAGACAGACAGGAGGCGCGGACAGTATGAAGACTTAACTGCAGCTTAACTCCTTTTACTCAAAACAAGGGTGCAGACACTGTCAAATAACGACTCACAAAGCAATCTATAAAATCACTGTGCTATAATGCATCCCACTTCAAAACTGATTTGCCAGGATCGTCAACCATGTGAGAATAAGTACAACTGATTGAACTTATAGATAAATAAAGCTGTGACACTTGTCCTGCAGATCAGTGCCCTGCTCATTCATAGAGAGATGAACAGGAGACAGAGAAAAGCTCAATTTGGAATGTATTGTTCGCAGTAAGGACTGAATCTAAGACGTTTTGGTAGATAATACTTTTTTTTTCATGCCCAAAGTGGAAATTAGATGACAACAACGGAGCTAAAACACAAAGCTAAGGCCAATTTTGATTTGTCTTGATGACAAAAATGAAACATTTCTTGCGTCTGCTACATAGTAATCAAATGAAGGAAGACTCTGGCAGCTGCCATGTTAAGCACTGTCTGAATCCAATAAATCTCTCCCCAAGAGCAGCACCCTAATAGTCAAGTAATAGCTGGCTAACAGAGCTGAGCACATTTCAGAGTGTGCCGACGAGGGAGTTTTGTCACAGAAAGCAAATGCTCCAAATGTACCTCCTTCTGTGGCAACAATAGGGGGCAAAGATGTATTTGTGAGGAATTTCATATTTCAAATCACACATTGAGCTTCTAAGTATAGCCTGGGTTTATCTGCGCTCCCGGAGACAGAAGCTATGAATACTGCATCCCTCTGCTTGCTGCCACCCTGTCAAAGAGGGTTTCAATGTTGAGGCATGCTTGAATGGTTAAAGTGGAATTTTTATCATGAGAGCACTAGTCACTTCTCTTGTGCGTTCCTTTACATATAGGTGTGGGATGCACGGCGGCGCTGACTGCTCCTGGGGGGACTCGAAGGCAACATTATATTTGAAAAAGATAAAGGGTAAACAAAAGCATTTAAAGCTCCCAAATCTTGCCTGCAAACTCTGTGCAGCCAAAAGTTATGTATAATCCTCTTCATCAGCCAAAAGTCACAGTTAAAATGAGGTTTAAGTGTTCAACAAGGGAATCGGGGCAGGAGGCTTACTGTGTTTTTGCTTCAGCTGTTAGATGTCTGTCATTTTTACCATTTTCTTTAAACCAAGGTTGTCCTTGTAATTCCTGGTTTAAAAAGACACGAGAAACCTGAGCTCTACCCATTCAGCAAGGCACAACACTGCATCCCAACCACGATTTCACTGTGGAACACCTGGACCTCATTTTCATTGGCGCTGTTGTGGCGGAAATAATCGTGCATCACTTTCTGATGTATGATATATTTGAGAAATGTAGGATGAGCGCCAAACCTAACTGGCACAATTACGGTTTGTGCCAAATGGGTGGGGTTTCCGCACCATTTACTTTTGGCTCTAAAAATGGCACGAGCCATACGTGACAGGATGGAACCTTGGCTTATGCAGTGCAACATATTCCATGTAAAGCAAACAATGGTAAACACTGAAGTGTAGTAAACATGTTTATTCCAAACTTGGAATATGTGCCAGTATTTGCAGACTGCATTTTAACTTTTAAATACCTAATATTTATGATAGCAACCTCATACTTTACGCAGCTTGTGCCCCTTAAGAAGTGCTCTCCGTGCTTTAGCCAAATGACCCGAGCTCTTAATGATTTGTCTTGCTCGATAGGATTGAGAGCAATAGCCGGCACTTGTACTCCACGTAGCTCTCCCTAACTCTGTCACTGCACAGCATGTGGGATGCTGGTGGGGCCAAATAGACTACACCCTGAGAGATCTGAATAAGTGTCAGCAGGTCACAGCAGCACAACCTTAATAACGTTTTCCCCCAGTGTACAGAACAAAGCATTGATTCTCTTGTTTCATGTGTCCTCGGTGGAAGAGGTTTTGCAGTTTCCTTTTCACAAACAATTGGCTTTAATGGATTTAATTGTTTTGTTTTTTGTTTTTTGTTTTTAGTTTTTATAGATCCATGTTTTATTTTACTGTTATTGAAGTGAAATGCCTGCTGTGTTTTGTAACGTCCGCAATTTTGTCTGTTTTTTGGTTTATTTTGTTTTGTTTTTCCATCAGCATTTGCAAATGTGTTCAGTTGACAACATTAACAGTTACAAATAATAAGCTAAGACCATTCAAAGTCTGAAAATTATGATTTAGATATCAAAATAGTTGGGTGTTAATAGGTATTAAATTTATCAACAAGATGGTTGTAAATGGATGATCTTCATAAGGTTAAGTTAGTGTAAAGCAACTCAAAGCACTTAATTACATAATGGTCATGTTTTGTTTTGTTTTTAAAAACAACAACAACTGTAGCACTATAGCAAAGACTAAAAATTTGACTTGCACCTTTCACTTCCAGGAGCCTCCTCCGGTTACCTGTCCACTAGTCCATTCAGGAAATTTCCCAGTACTCCCAGGGGTTAAAGTGGTGTAGCGGTGCAGTGTGGAGAAAATAATCACTTTGAAATAAGTCCCATAATAATTTGTTTTGTGAGGCTGATAGAGGGACTCTATTCAGCATCACAAAAAAATAAATATAAATTGATGTCTGCTACCTTTGATGAAACCTAACACTGACCATGACCACCATGTCTGTTATGGAGCAGTCCAACATGAAGAACATTACTGTAAAGTTCACCACAAGCAAACAAATTTAGCCTGCATCAAACTGTACCAAACTACTTCATAGGCCTGCAGTATTTTTATGCAAACTTTGAATAACATAAAACTAGTATACTTCGATTTGTTTTGCAAGACGTTTGATAGAGAGCATATATCAATATCAATATCCTGAATAGGATAAGCGGAAGAGAATGGATGGATGGATGGATGGATATCAATATCTACTTTAAAAAACTTTAAAAAAGAACTAGGACAGACTAGAAGTATCTCAATGCCACACATCAACAGTTTTTGTTTCTTTCTCTTCCTGGGTGTTTGCTGATATTTGATGAGCTGCTTAAAAAATTGAATTTGAAATTACCTTCCCTTTAAAAAAAAAAAGTCTTTTTTTAGGTTTGCTCCTATTCTGTGGCACTAGCTGGTTCCTAAAGCACCAACCGCAACTTTTCGCCTGCACCTTGAACGCATCACAGGGATGAGAAACAAAACTGATGTGTTTAAGGTGTCAGTAATGTGCATTAACCTGCCTATCAGATTTAAATGCTCATAAACTGAAGGTGCCAGAACACCTTTCCAGATCATTCATGCCCACTTTAGTTCTCCTTCTTTCCAATTGTTTAATAATTATATTTTAATAATTAATAATTTGCATGTGAGCTGCAACAGTTTTGTCATTTAGAACTCAGCAACAAATAATTTCAAAACATTGGAAAAATGTTCCCTTAATCAACCTTTGGTAATAGTCCTTTCTAACCTTAACTAACATCTGGTCTAAACCAGCTGTGTGGAGGCTGAAAAAACGCACACATCCACCTTCCTACTACTTGTACTGGAACAAGAATACCATCCACGCAAGAGGGCTGGAATAAAATATATCTGGGAATGTCTTCAAAAATAATTTCCTTTAGTCAGGCTTCTGTGGCTGTGATTCTTACAGAATGCACATGATCAGTTGTGGCACAGTAACTCCATTGTGTGTTGGGTAATCTTTGATGTTGAGCTTTTGGCACATCAAGCTACATACTTGTTGGCATTCCTGAACTTGTATCAAGGGTCCCTGTCATTAAAACCAGTTCTCTCTTAGAAACTCACTTCCTCATGCTGTCATTTCTACTTTTTAGTGGTATTATTACTGAAAAAAAAAGAAGAAGAAAAAACAGAAAAAGAAAAAAAAATAACAGAGAGCAAAGCCCAGTTTGCTTAATGCTATTTCCCAACACTGAAATCTCTTCTCTATTTTGCCATTCATCTCTTCTTAGAGGGATCTATCCAGCTTCAAAGGGCATCCCCGTCAGCCTTTGCTCTGATGACACGGATTTAATCCCCAGACTAAAGATTTTATAAAAGTGATGGGGTTTTTTTTTTTACCCTTCTCCTTGTCAACTGTGCATGTTGGGCAGCTGGAGTGTGGCTGAAAGAGCGTGTTATGATACTGCCAAGAGGAGTGGGACTGAGGGTGGAATACAGGAACACAAACAGCGAATCAAAGGGTATTAGGTTGTAAGCTTTGCATCATTGGTAATTGGGTTGCCAGAGCAATTTATTAAAATATGACACTTTTTCCCCTGTTCCAAGTCTTTTTTCTGTGATATTTAACAGATGGTGTCTTGCAAACCAATAACTAGGTATAGCCAAGCTCTGCAGGCAAACAGAGGCAAATGAATATTTCAGTCGCTTGAAAGAAGTGTTTGTGTATCATCCAATAGAGCACAGACAAACCAAAAACGACTAAGAGCAAGTTTAACATTTTGTCATTGCTTAATCTGTGCTGGTATACCCACGGCATTTTCCTCTTTCCTTACAGTTTTTTTTTTATATTAAGCTAAAAGAAAGTTAAAAGAAGGAGGTATTCCCTAGATTGGTGTGGAGGGGTTGTTGCTATTGTACCCATGATTATTAGTAAAATAGCTTCAAAGTGACCATCTATTTAAATCATCTCAGTTTAAGCATTACTGTGTTGTCTCTGTACTGTTTACAATTAAATAAAGTATTTACAAATCATTGCGCTGCATTTCATTTGCATGTTACTACACACAGCTTCCCAACTTTTATGGAAACAGGACCGCAGACTTCCCTTGACTTGCCTTAACTGTGAACTCAAAACCCAAAATTTGACCTTACAGCTGCTTTTAAATTCAAGGAGAGCTGAAGTCAGTCATAATGCATACATATATCTCTTAGAGCAGGTCTAACACATGGCTTTGTGACAGTTGCCCCAAGCTTTGCTACAGGGCCTGTCCGCTGTGATCCTGCTGCCTTTAGAAGCCTCTGACCTGTTCTCCTACAGGGGCTGTTTGAGGACTGAGAAGTAGTAGATCTCTTACTTTTCTTTTTTTTCTTTTTTTTTTGACCTTCTTACAGGAAGCCAAGAATAAATGGTCAGGTACAAAGACTGGATGTGTCCAGCTGTCCATCAATCCCATAAGATCTTACTGTTGAAGACCACATCAGTTAATAAAGAGAATGTGCCATATATGCACACTTGCTATTTTGCCTTTATTTTATGCCAACATAGTGGAGAGAGACGAGAAATCTGGGGAAAGAGTGGGGCAATGACGTCCAACAAAGGCCAGCTAAAGGCCACTAAATCCATGCTTAGTGTAAGCTAAACCTTGCAATTTTGCAATGACAAAATGTCGAACATAGTGCTAAAATGACTTCTTGTAAGATAACAAATGTTTATGAATTTTTGCAAAAACAAAACCACAGAGCTTATTTCCTTAAATATTGTCTGCCTTTAGTTTGCTAAAAGTCTACATTCTATATGGTGCAATGAATCACTTTATCAAATTGGAAAATACTAGTACATGCCCATGCAATGGTATTGTTTGGTCTGTGAATTTACTCCACTGTTAGGTAGTTACTAGGCAATATAATGATGTCATAAAATAATCATCCATATTTTAGGGGGGATTAGATGTTATTGTCATGAAAGTAAAATGATAAGATGCTCTTATAAGGTGTTGCAGTTGCATAAATGCTACAAATGGGTCATTTTAACCTTAATTGTGTCAATAGGCAACTTCTTTTCAGAGCAGAGAGGGGTCACATGTGGAGTACCCCAAGGTTCAATCCTGGGACCC
>JAVDPK010001877.1:31566-45767 GCA_034780415.1 Cichlasoma orientale
GGGTTCCCCCCCCCCCCCACCCCAATCCAAAAGCTTTGCAAGAGCGGGACTCCAACAGTATTCAATCATCCAACAAGCAGTTCTAAAGAAGCATACTAACTGCTTCAAGGGGTTATTGAATATAATATTTAAAGAACTATATGTTCACACAGCGTTTGCCATATAGCAGGCGATTGTATAGTGGGAAACTAAACAGTGGGGAACTAAAAAGTAGAATATTCTTACGCATTCTCACACAGGTTATAGAACCAATGGATTTTAAAGTTGAAAAATTACCATTGTCAGAATTAAGGACACATGCACACCTCTTATAGCACTTTTTATGTATTTTCTCAATTACCTCACTTATTATAGAATTCTGCTGCCTGTTTGAAAGGTGCCCCATGGACTGACAAATAATTGTTTCTGCATATTCTATTTTAAATGCCATTCACAGGAATAAAAATGAACTATATAGTCATGTGCAAAAGTCTTGAGCCACCCCACATTTCCTTACATTTTGCTTGCAGGGAGCCAGACTTTCTTGTAATTTAGGGGAAAAAATGATCTCAAGTAGTTTTCAGTCCAGTCCTCGAACCTGACCACTTTTTGTTTGTCAACCATTCAAGCATAAAAGTAGTTCCAGGCATAAAATAGTATTTTTCCACCAACAAGATTATTCTCAAAGTGCTATTAGCCAAAAAACTTGGCATATCTCAGCATGGTGTGTAGTGTGTCCATAAAAAATCTGAGGAAACTGGACACGTGGAGAAGAAGAAGTCTCAGGCCTACAAAACTATCTTCAGCAGATGAACTGGACCTGAAAGTCACGTCCTTAAGGAAAAAGAATAAATCCAGCAAAGAAGGGACCTGAGAGATGCATCTGGCCCTTCATTTGATCCGTGTAATGTTTGCCAAAGCCTCATTAGAACTGATCTCAGTGCAAGGGTGACTGTAAATAAGCTACTCTTAAAGAAAGAAAACTTGTGGAATAATGAATCCAAATTTTAAATTTCTGGTTTAAATTATCCTCAACATGTATGGAGGAGGTCAGAAGAGAGGTACAGCTGTGTCTGCAGCCATCTCTAAAACACAGTGGAGACTGTCATGATTTGGGGCTGCATTTCAGCCAGTGGTGTTTGGGATCTTGCCAAAATTAATGGAAAAATATTGTCAGATATTGATCCATTGTGCAATACCATCTGGAAAGCATATGATTGGCATTTTCCACAATGACAATGATCCCAAACACACTGCCAATGCAGTCAAATCATACCTGGATAGAAAAACACTCAATGGAACACTATCAGTCAGATAGTGCTTTGAATATCCTTCAAGAACCCTGGAGAACTGTTCCTGAAGACTACTTAGAGAAATTACAAGAAAGCTGCCTAAGAGAGTTCAGGCTGTGCTGAAGAGCAATCATGACACCAGTATCGTATAGTATAGTATAGCATTAGTATAAGTGTTAGTATTAGTATTTTAACCTAAACTACAATCTTTTCCTAAAGCTAACCAAATAAGTTTGATGCTGAAACAAAACACAAACCACTGTCTTCAGGTTCACGGTCACCCCCACACCCCCACACCATCCAAATTCGACGTTTTTTTAAAAAGAAGTATCATAAACTTAATTTTAAATTTTAAAATCGCCATCCCGATAGCTGTTTATAGATGCACCACATTTATTAATCATTATAAAAGTCACTTAGATAACTATTTAAAAGCCATTTATTAAACAATAATTTAAATGTTTTTTAATTATCATTTGTTTGTTAACCATAAATATTTATATAAAGTTTAATCAACAGTTTAATATTTATTAATGATGATTATCATAAGGTGTGACCATGAAATGTATTGATCCTAATCAGGCAAACAATACATGACTAATTTATCTACATTTTGCTGCAGCAGTTTTTATGTTAATCAGATGGCACTTGTTTACCACTATGATTAGTGCACGTCTAGTAGGAGACTCTGCATTATTATGCTACTGTGTGTATGCTGTGCCTTTTAGTTTAGTTGCTGTTTGTTTGTTTTGTTTGGGGGTTTTTTTTCTGTTTGTTTTTTGTATAGTTTAAAATTTGTATCACTGCTCTCAAAGTAAAACCATAGAAACATATGAATATCAATTATCTGGTAAGGAGCTGATCTGACATTTTACTTCAGTCCTCTGAATGCCAACTTCTACAGAAGTGTATGTACCATGTGCGGCGAGATGTTTGACCTTCCTTAGAGAAAGAAAGCTTCCAGCTGTTTGCAGAATGAAGTAGGTGGGTCTCTGCTTTACACCCTGCGCTCAGGAACATCTCATAAAGGTTTCATGTGGTTGTGGAGTTCACAGGCGCTGTCTCACTTCATCTTGGTGTTTGTGAAGGTGCTGCAGAATTTGCTTTGCCGTGTGAATGGTGACATTTTCTTAGGCGACATGAACAATACGAACAAAGAATGTGTCTAGGACTACTCTGCTTGCTGTTGTAAAAAATGTCTGATCATCTTTGGCTTGTACTGTGTCACAAAGCTAACAGCCAGTGTGACTAAATGGCTGCCCAGACCACAGATCCAGCACTCTCTTTTTTTAAGCATTCTACATACTCTGATTTAAGATCGTTTTTCTTCTTATAACTCTAAACCCACTGTTCTTCCTACTGTTAAATGATCCAGATGCTGTGCTTCATACATGCATTCACACTCAGTGATTGCAAAGCAGTTTCCAAATTGCTGCCATTTGGTTGATACCAACTTTGAATAACTGATGTTTATTGTATATAGCAATTTTTGTTTACAGTATAGCAAAGAGGTGCTGATTAAATTCTGTGTTATTTAAAGCATGGTTTATAGGCTTCACAACTGCCCTTCTACTTCTGCAAGCTTTAACTAAATGTCATAGCTCCTTTTAACTGATTAAGGTTATTCGTAGCTGACACTGTTTTTTCTGATCAGCTGAAGCAACTGTTCATACCACAATCTCAGTTTTTTTTAGTTTTGATGATTGTATCTGCCATAGATTTGTTCTTCAGACACTTTTATTAGAAATTAAATGAATCGCTTCAATGTGGATTGAGTGGGATATTTTATCTGTAACAATCTGTTGGAAATTGGAGTAAAACTGCTCCCTTTCCTGTTCCTCTGACCAAGTTTGTCCATTCATCTCTAGAGCTTTGTTTTGTTGCTCTTTGTTAATGAGACCTGGAAAAAATTGTCATAGAATTATGACAAACAGCCTGAGAAGAAGAAATTAAAATCACAGTAGATCAATATTTACTCCAAACTAGCACGGTGGGGGGGGGGGGGGGGTCATCTCCCAAGCCTTCACTTTACACTGATCACTGTCTTTATCAATATTTGTTAGCCTAAAATATGAGATCATAATTCATAAGTGGTGGTGGAAATGAGCATGTAATATCTGTCGAAACCCTTTTATTCTACGTGAAAAACAAATGCCTGCGTCAAAGTTTTACCCACAAGCACCGTGCTGAAGTGGTTAGCACTGCTGCCTCACATGAAGAAAGTTCTGGGTTCAAATCAGCTGGCCAACTGGGGCCCTTCTGTGGGGAGTTTGCATGTTTTTTCTGTATCTGTGTGGGTTTCCCGCAGATACTCCAGTTTCTTCCACAGTCCAAAGATATGCATGTTAGGTTAATCTGTGTTAGCCCTGTGATGGATTGGTGCAATGTCCAGGGTGTTGACCTATGACTGCCCGATAGCCCCCAACCCAATCATGACCCTGAATACCTGAGTATTGTTGCTGACGATGTTCATCCCTTTATGACCACAGCTACAATATCACAAAGCTAAAATCATCTCAAACTGGTTTCTTGAACATGAAACCAGCTCTCAATCCAACAGAGCGCCTTTGGAATGTTGTGGAACAGGGGATTAACATCATGCATGTGCATTGTGTGACATCAGTATAGACCAAAATCTCTGAGGAAAGTTTCCAGCACCCTGTTTAATCTATGCCACAAAGAAATAAGTCAATTCCGAAGGCAAAGGCCCAACCTGGTACTAGAAAGGTCTATTAACCAATCACCTTATGGTGGAATTACATTTTTATGGATATGAAATATCCCAGGAGAATAAAGACTTGATTCATGGTACAAGCAAAGTGCTGCTGGCACCAGAGCTCTTCATATGAACAAGCATCTACTAAAAAATGTTGAAAAGTTGTCTGCCGCCACTTTAATTGGGCTCATCTGTAAGTCAGTGCAGAGGATTTATTTAGTTTAAAAGTCAAAACATTTCTCATCTGATGTTATTTCGCCCTCCTCTTTCTACTGGCAACCAGATGCAGCATAATTCAATGCTAATATTTCAAACACTTCTAATGCAATATGCTCTAATGCAAGCCCTTCAGTAAGAACAAATGACAGCGCTTTCACATGGTGGATATCCCCAGCTGTAACTCTTCATTGTATTGCAATGGAAAATGTCTTTAAAAAAGACTTAAATCCTTAACTAGAGCATCATATAATCATAAATTCATAGCAATGTATGTGAATGTGTGCACTACTGACTTTACACTCACTGGGGGTAACAAATATAAAGGTGAATGACACATACTGTATTTCCAAAC
Source organism: Cichlasoma orientale (assembly GCA_034780415.1). Lineage (NCBI taxonomy): Eukaryota > Metazoa > Chordata > Actinopteri > Cichliformes > Cichlidae > Cichlasoma > Cichlasoma orientale. The sequence continues at coordinate 36,125 of JAVDPK010001877.1, forward strand.
TTTTTTTTTTTTGCTTCCTTGTTTCACATTTCCACAGTGAATAAATGAATGTATCTGCCAACTGTAAATGGAGCAAACAGATTATGGCAGAGTAGAGAGAGAGAGGGGGGAGAGACAGGCAATGTCTTTCGACTTTTAACCAGCACAGCAAATAGCTCTGTCTCTGTGGCACCCCTAAAAAGCTAGACTCAATCCATTAAACTGGCAGTTTGGTGAACTCTGTACAGCCCTTCAGAGCTTCAAAGCAAAAGATATATCCTGATGCTCCCTCAAGGCTCAGATCCTATGCCTGAAGTGCAGAGCTGGTGCTTATCCTCAAAGACTTTGAGTAAGTTGAAGATGCTGGATGCTCCAAATACAAATAATACAAGACTCACGCTCTGTATATTCAGGGAATCGCTCCACTAATTTAATTAGAATGTAAAACAATAAAGAGCACAAAGAATCAGTCCACAGAGAAGCTCTGTTATTACGTGATAACTGCACAATCCGTCCCATGGATAGGCATAATCACTTTGTTAGTGTCAGATCTCTCAGTGTTAATTTGCAACTCAGACTGGTATGAAGACTGTGAGAGGAAGAGGAAGCAGCATTTTTCTTTTACTTTTTTTTTTTTTTTTTTTAATTCAACATCTCCCTACAAGTGAATATGACATGATGCCCTGAAGAGTGGTTCTGGTTGAGGGTTTAGCTGCCTTGCCATTTTTAATCACTGTAGGTGGCTGGGTGGAGAAAGGTGACAGACTACCATGGGCTCACATTGCCTCTCACTACTGCTAGCCAGCCATTCAAGATGACAAGTGTCATTGTGCCACACTGATCTGTTTCCCAGAACCCACAGCCTTGACCGCCCACAGGAATATTGTCCAACTTGGTTATTTTAGCAAGCTCTTTATTGTAAAGATGCAGAATAGACTAGCACACTTTATCACCCCTTAAGCACCTCTTGGACCTGTGTTTCCTTATACTCTAGCTCTTACAAGTAAAAGAGCTATATCTATAATATCTCTTGCATTTGTTAGAATGCTGTTCGCAATCCCGGTCATTAAATTTTGTATAGGGGATTTTCATTCTGTGCCTCTTCCTTGTAACCCCAAGTTTTCTCTCTTGGCACTTGCTCAGAAGAGAGAGCAGGGACTCTTGTGTTTGCCAAACCTCTGGTGACAAGCCTCATTACATAACCACTGGCAAAAACTAAAATATGCAGCAATCTGCAATAGCAGAGAGGCAGATATGCTGCAGTGAAAATGGCCTTTGATATGCCAGGCATGTAATATAATGTTTAGAAATTAGAACGTTCTGTGCATTTTTAAATTCGTGTTTGATTTTGTAGATGTGACGTGGTTTTTGTTTTTATTTGATGCTTTGATATTGTTGTTCTCCTTTTTGTCTTGTTCCTTTTAATGCTCAACATTGGTTAAAATGTACATTTTGACTATATTCATTCAATCTACATCACACTGTTGTTAACTATTACAGGTGCAGACAGTTAGTTATACTAATAACCTAAATATCCTCCCCACTTCAGCTCAATATTCTTTCTTTTGTTCTGCTTTCTCTGCTTTAAAGGCAGGTCGGTGATACTGCTGTCGTAGCTAATGTCTTCACTTCAACCCACTACATCAAGTTCATCTTCCTCTCTTGATCTGATTTGTTCTTGTTCTCAGATAAACCACTTTTTTATAATTTATTTAGAATAAAATGTAATATCCAAGGAGCATCAATAAAATATTTAGGATTAAAACCGTTAAAAAAAAATCAATATTTTGATAAAGCCTCTGAAATCCTTGCTGTGAAATACAAAAACTATTTTTTGATCTTTGTAAATGAAATTTAGATTTTGTTTATGTCAACTTATACTACAACAGCAATCTTTTTCAAGCAGAGTCTCACCAGCCCATTGCACAGCTGCAAGAAGATCAGTGCTTACTGTACAGATGACTAATGACATTTTCACTCCTAAAAGATATTGTTAGATTTAAAGACTACACTGTATATAAAGCCAGTCCCCAGGAGTGACATGAATACAGTATTTGAGCCAACCCCTCTCTGTCACTGTTCCTGCTAACTACTTCAGGGATAATTAATGTTTCCTGCCTGTTAAAAAAAAAAAAAAAAAAAAGAAGTAATGTTAAAGTCTAACCAATGACTGCATATGTGCATAAACAGCTTTTGTGGCAACCCCTTAAAGTCTACCTAAAGTAACTTGAATGAGTGTCAACTGAGGCATGCAGCAATTTCCAGGATTAGAAAACTAAAGCAGTATGGAAGTGCCAAAAACTGCAGTTCCTCAAATAACAAGGGTATTTAAACGTGCCCTTGTTAAAATGGCCAGCTTTACTGCAGATATATGGTGCTTACAGCCTAGTAGAAAACATGGATTTGGTCTCAAAAACTGAGCTGGAGACAGCCAATATGCCAAGCATTACGCTTTGAAACAGGAATGCACAAAGCATTGGGTGACATGATGGTGGCTACGTCCATTGTTTATACACAGTCTAGTATGCCTGCGGCAGAGAGCCTCAAGTTTGGAAAACTGTGAATAAATCTGTGAATAAACTAAATTCATACTCGGGCAAACTCCAGGAAATAGTGTTGGGAAAATTGAGTTTTATATTAATTTCACACACACATGTTGACTGTATAATGTGAACCATTCAACTTTAGAGTACAATTATTCATAGGACAGGAACTAGTAAACTGTAAGCAACCTTTAAGTTGTTCCTGTCTCCAAGGCTGTTCCAGGAACTGGAATCTCAGGGCCATAATCATACCATACGTTCCAGAGCTGTGAGAGGCCACAAAGCCTGTTTCCTGTTTTTATCCTATTTTACAAGTCAGTTTTATGGTCCATACCCATATATGCACTTACAGATACTTATGCTGCCTGTAACTGCTCCCTTGCAATAATAAAACCTAAGAATTAACTCCACTGAATCCTCGTGTTCATTGTTTAATTTTTCCTGGCAATAGCTAAATGCATGTGATATAAAATCTGGCATGACAAAAGCTTTTGCCTTCACTCATCTACTCTGCTTTTAAGTTGCCAAACTAGCTGCCGGCCACATAAGCGAGCATATAAACTCTTAAATAATGTTGCAGGCACACTCGCGTACTGCATGACAGATTTTTGCTTGCTTAAATATTGCAGGTAGTGAATGACTGAATCATGTTTTCCCCACCCCCTTTAAGCAAAAAATGCAGAACAGACTGCTGCAGGGCACAAGGGTTTATCAGTTTTGTTACTGCACCAGAGTCAAATGATAGACTCAGTACTTGTTAGCTTATTAGCCCCTGGATATAACTGCTGATTCCTGCAGCCTGCAGACTTTGGAGAGACTCACTACTGAAGTGAGGTTAAGTTGCACACTTTTTGGTGCCGCTCGTGGTAGCTTTTTTTGCACTTTGCTTAAATACTGAGTTCAACAACAGAGCGATTGAATGTTAAATCTCGTGAGTAGTCTTGCTGATATGGTGATATAAATGGGTTTGACCACTGGTGCAGTTACAGCATACAGACAACAATCTAAGCTTTAGGCTATAATATGTTCAATTAGCATCCTTTTGATTTGGTGGCAAGATGAAAATATTGGCTCCTTGTTTGTTAATTAACACAGTTGCCTCAGAGGACCAGGGCAATTCAATCAAGATAATTATCAGACAGTGCCCCGTGACGGAGAGGAGCGACAAAGGAGCTTGTGGCCAGTAACCTTGGCAATGACTGAAGCAGCCAGTTGTGGTCAACAGGCAGGTTTTTCTTTTAATGATGTCCCATTCACATGAATGGGTGAGCGTGTCCAAACTTTTGACTGGTACTGTATGTGTATTTGTCTTTAATTCAGCATCCTTCCTGCACAATTCTAGCTCAAAAACATATCTTGCTTGTAATTTAATAAGGTCAGACCAAAGTAATGAGCCTTTCTTTCTTTTCAAAAAGCCATGTCTTTCCCCCAGAGAACCATTTTTAGCTGCAGAGGGGTAAAAAAAGAAAAGAAAAAGAGTTTATAGTGCAGCTGTGATAATGGCATATGACTAATTCAAATACTCTACACGAATGCCAGAAATGAACAGAAGAGCGTTTTTAAGAGCAGTGCTGACTGGCTGATTCATAAGATTAATGTGACAGGGACAAGAGAGAGAAACAAGAAACAGATAAGAAAAGCATAACAATGAGAATTTTCTTTCAGAGGGCTCACGACCTTTAAATTGAATATTCCACATGACAACATCCCGATATTTTGAACTTTTCAATTCCATTATGACTGTAATTTATTGTCGGTGTTGGCAAGATACGCATGTGGTCGTCCTGGGGTTCGCTCTAGTGCTGTTATCTTTAAAAGAATATTAAGTGTTGTTACCTTTGCAGATGAGGTAAAAATATAATGACCTAAATCTGGGGAAGACCTTTGATAGTAAAGAACAAAGGAAGGAAAGGGAACAGAGAAGAGATAAACAGTGCCATCATTTTCTCTTTTCAGCCAGGAACTCACAGAGGAAGTGTCAATCTGTCAGAGGCTGGATATAATCTTCTACATTGTGACGCATGGGGCGATCATGGTGCCCTGTCACCGGTAGTCCTTGTCGTTGATTAAGGCTTTTCATCCTCTGTTGGGCTAAGCTCTGGGCCGCCCGCACTTTGTCTTGTGACATGCGTAATTTCCTCCTCACAGTCTCCCATCTTGATAGTGAGCTAATAGAAACTCTGTCCAGATCCACTTCTAATGAAGACAGATCCTCAGATGGCCGAGCAGTCTCATTTATATTACCAGTCTTTCAACTTGTTTTAAGTAGATTAGACATGTTCTATGTGACAAGAAAAAAGGGAGGGGGGAGGGGGGGTGTAAGTGTAGGAAAATAATTCATAAAGGGATTTTTCAGGGCTTCATTTTCATTTGCGCAACATCATAGCGTGGCTAAGAGTTTGCTTGATCTCTTGACAATAAGGATAGAAGAGGACTGTCATAAGAGATTGTAAATGTAATCAGAGAGTTGTAGATATTCATGGAGCACATCAGTTTAGCGTGGTTCAATGGCTGAGAGAAAAGTAAAAGAGGTGAAAAGTAACAATTATGTTCATGATTGAGGCTGTAGTTGTTCATTTCAGTTTAAAGCATTAAAATATTAAAATATCTAGCACACATTTTTGAGGCTAGAATCAGGAAAACTTTTTTTTTTCTTGGACATTGACTGAAATGATTAATCAGTTTTTCAAAATAGGTGCCAATTAATTTTCCTGTCAGTTTATTAATGTGCAAATCATTTATGTGACTATAAATGAAATAAGGAGAATACAGACTAGTGATCCATCCATGGTGTACACCTCCTCTTGCCGTATGACAGTTGGGATAGGCTTCAACTAATTTCAATCAAACATGCATGCAAAGTAGAGCATTTTAGTGCATTCATTTGACTCCTTTTCACCATTCTGCAACTCGGTGTCATGCAAAATTGCAGAAATCTTCACACAGGGTGAGAAAATGAGATCAGTCATCTAACAGCAGTTCATATGCACTACACAGTATTGTGTAGGTGGTAGATATAAAAACATATAACAACACAAATATAGATAAAATCCTACACAAATTACCTTTAAGCTCGGCTTATTGTGCTATGTATTGTATATGTTGTATATTTCCATTACTGCAGCAGACTTTCATTAGCCTCTAATGATCCTGTGCATCCCACTAAATAAGCTCGAGGGAGCAGACAGCTCTCTGTGGCAGAGACTCTGGTTTAATGGGTTTGCCAACCAATATTACAATTACTAATTTACTACAGCAGGTTTTCAAGTAAATATTTGTGTAAAAAGTGTGTCGTCACTCTAAATTTCTTAGTTAGGCAAGAAATTCATTACACTGGATGAATAATCTGGTATGTACAGTTTTCAGGTTAGCAAAGTTGCAGTTTGTGATAATGTACTCAACTTTTGGGGTCATCATTGCCATTTTCTTCAGTTATTCCACTGAATTGTATCCAGATTTTTCTTTATTTGTGTTGGCTGCATCTATTTTCTACACAAATCATTTGACGTGCTCAAAGTCCTCAAAAATTTGGAACAGCGCTGTGCTCACCGCTGTCACTTCTCCTTAACAAACCTGTCAAAATCATTAAGGGGTCGGTCATACAAAGTCAGCCACACAGAAAGCTGATGGAAAAAGATGAACTCCATCTGTGACTTCTTCAGACCTATAAAAGTTTTCCCAAGATTACTCTGAAGTGTACTGTGAGATAATTAACAGTAAGAAAGTAGTAAAATGTACCTATTTACACCTTAAACATCTAAATGTGGCATGTGAAAAGTTTAAAGAAGAAATATCTTTTTGGTTGAAGTGCTCTGAAAACTTAGACATCTGAAACATGACAATGCGCCTTTATAAGGTGTTACAAGCCCGTAAGAAACCCTTAACATAACTTCAGTGTTGTATTTGAGAAAATTATGTAATGTTTTTTCATGTAAAATCTTGACCTGAAAAGAAATCAAAGGTATCAGATGAGTGCAAGAATTTTTTTCATTCAGTGGACTACCAGTATACACTGATATTAAAAGGAAACACTCAAGTACCCCAAAAGTTATACTTAAGTATAATACTTAAGTAACTATTCTTACATGTCTCCAAAGCATGTACAAAATTACATCAAATAGGAGATTTAGTTCCAATATGGAGAGCTACTGTCATTAAAATATATTATTTATTAAATCCTATGTTGAAGTTTGCAAACTTTTATTTTTCGGTTCCTCATATTGTCACATTGGATGGCCCAGGCAGCTCTAAAGTTGTAATTTATTTTATACCTTGTAGGCAAATACACTGGTCTAAATTCCACTAAACATCTGAGCCATTCCATTACATGCAGCTCCACCAATCTGTTGGTGGAGATTATTCCAGAATTCAACCCTGTGGTCATTTATGAGGAGTGCAACTTTGGAGGAAATGTGTTGCGCGTCGGACTGGTGGATGCTAAACCCCGCAAACACATTAACATCAAAGAAAACTAAACTCACCAATACACATGCATTAAACATTAGCCACCGATCTTTAGATATCATTGCTTCTACTGAGGGAAGGCCACCAAACGAGATGGTGAAATTACACAGGAAAGTATGCTGAACCCCGTGGGGGGAAAAAAATCCAAAAAATGGAAAATAATGATATGACTTCCTGATGAAGCTTCAGCAGTAGGTCCCCTCCTCCTCATAATTAAAATAATGCAGCAGGATAGCAGAAGTCAGCGGCCTGTAATGTATACCAGAGCAATGAATCTATGAGGTATAATAGATTGTGAAAGGAGTAGTCTGATGACAGAGATGGAGCATTTCATTAAAAAGTCTGAATCAAGTCTGCACAGGTGGGTTTAGTGCAATACTTACATGGAAGACTGGAAGTTAAGAGTGCCCACACAGTACACCTGGACCATGGCCTTTGGTTCACCCAATTAAAGTTTCTTAGAGTCAGCACCACTTTGCATATCATTTGAAGTTGGAAAAAGTACCCAGACTTTTTCCCAGTCTTAAAAATTCTAATATAAGCCATTATCCTCTACTGTTTTATTTGAATAGAGAAATGTGTCCAAATATTTAATTCAGTTATTGAAAAGTTGGCTGAATTTAAAGAATAAAAAAAAAAGCCCGTGGTTGGCAACATAGACCTGTCAGTGAAAACAGCAGAGAAGTGATTGGTTCATAGGAACAGAAGCTGTGGTGCTTTGGCTAAAAGCACTTCCTCTCTGTACTTCGTGGGAACTGGATTACTATTGATACGGAAGTAAAAGCCTGACTGACAATTATGAGACCTGATCTGATTGCATTATTGGTTCATATCAAATTATTATATACCCTTCCCTACTTCCTTTCCTTTTGTATGGGTTTTAGAAACTGAAAACATGAATTCAAAGAACAGATTCTGGACTCAAATTTTCCAACAGCTTTGAAACCACACGCACATACAGTACTATGCAAAAGTCTTCCGCCACTCCTCATTTCTTTATATTGTGCTAGGAAAATTGTCATAAGCCAAGATAATGCAAAGTAGACTGCAAAGCAAGACCCAAAGCAGGCCGATTCACAGTTCAACAGTTTATTTAACTCAAGTAAAACTAGCATAGGAATGGATGTCAGTGAGGAGAGTTCCAGGAGATTGGACATCTTGCAGGGAGAGATCTTATTGGAGGGGTCGTTAAGGATACTCAGAAGGAGGCCACTGGTTTGCTTTGCAGAGGTAGCTGAGGTCGTAGGAGGGTGGGCAGGCGGGTGAGGAGATGCAGTGAGTAATTTGGTAAAGGGTTCTTGAAGGAACAGACCAGCTCAGCAGTGACAGGTAAGAGAGTGAAGTGCTCTTCAGCCACTCGGGAAACGCTAGAAATCAGGGAGGACGTTTAACTAAAGAATTTTCAGTAATGCAGGAAAACCATTAAGGAGCCTGATTACCACGCTGTAGAGGCACTCTGGTGGAAACTGCGTACTATAGCTGATTCTTAAATACTGGCTGATGTTGAAGCTGATGAGCTGGCCGAAGAGTGGGAACCCAAGGCTCCGCCCAGAGGCAGACCCATACCTGCCCAACCCAACGTAGACTCAGAGAGAGTTAAAGTACCAACAGAAAGGCAAACCAGTGCAGGACCACGACAAAAATCGGAAATATCTGCAGCAATTTATTGAAACATGTGGAAACACTTGGCAACATAGTATATACAACAAAAACAGAGTTTTTACAATTCTAATGAGCTCAAGATTTGATATGACCACCTTTATTCCTCAACACAGCCCTAAGCCTCTTAGGCAAGCTTTCTTGTAATTTCTTGGAGTAGTCTTCAGGAGTAGTTATCCAGACTTCTTAAAAGACATTTAAAGCTCTTCTTTGCATGTTGCCTGCCTTTTGTTATGTTCTCTGTTAAGATGATCCCACACTGCTCCAGCAATGCTGAGGTCTGGGCTCTGGGGAGGCCAGTCCATTAATGGCAGTGTTCCACTGTGTATATTTCTATCCAGGTATCCTGCTTTTACTCCACTGGCAGCCTGTTATACAGATGGTTGTAGACAGTTGCACCTCTCTCCTGACCTCCTCCATATATATATTGACATGAATTTGAACCAAAAATTGTAAATTTGGATTCATCACTCTGTGAGACCTGTTGCCACTGATTTTCAGTCCAGTTCCTATGTATTTTGGCATACCTCAGCCTCTTAATAATGATCTATTAATAATTCTTTTCTAAGTTGCCTGTTATTTAGAAACAACACATTCATCCCTGAGTGAAGTGCCTTTTTTTTTTTTTTTTTTTTGCTTTAATGATTCATAGATTGGTGTTAAGTGGTCTGACAAACAAAAATAAACATTCCTCTGAAAATGGTCAGGTACAAAAATGAATGAAAAAGCAGCCAATGTCAAAAGAAATACTTTGAAAGACCTTTGGAACTGTTGCTCAAGACCACTTTAAAAATTACGAGAAGGTCCGGCTCCTTGGTAGCAAAAAATTAAAGAAGGGTGGTATGAGACTTTTGCACACTACTGTATATGTCCTCAAAAACAAAACTGGAGCAACTTGTACAGAATTTGCCTTTTTAGTACCTTTTTTCTTTCTTTCTTTCTTTCTTTCTTTCTTTCTTTCTTTCTTTCTTTCTTTCTTTCTTTCTTTCTTTCTTTCT
>JAVDPK010001877.1:45819-65415 GCA_034780415.1 Cichlasoma orientale
TGTGTGTGTGTGTGTGTGTGTGTGTGTGTGTGTGTGTGTGTGTGTGTGTGTGTGTGTGTGTGTGTGTGTGTTTCGGGTATTACTCACATTGTGGGGACCTAACTCTGTTTTCACAGTCAGATTATGGGAACAAGAAAGCGAGTAGCATAGATAACTAAATTTTAATATGAAGTCGTGTCCGCCGGGGTAAAGTTAGGTTATGTTAAGTTATCGGTAGTTGTGGTTAAAGTTAGACTACGTCTCCAGCATACATCAGTGCAATGTCTTCTGAAGTCATAGGTACAAAACTGTGTGTGCGCATTCTTCAGCTTCATGCTGCTGAGTTTGGAAGCAGCTGGGGTCTGGAATAGTGTTTGTATTGACTGAGGAAAGTCTACAGTGCCCCCATTAGAGCTATGCTGTAAACAAAGACAGGGCACAGTGAGTAAGTCAGATGAGTTTCAGGTATCTTGAATCATGAAACAACAGCCCATTGAAAATGCTGCCCACAGCTATCTATGCTCATACAACAAATCTAGAAAATACTACTAGTTAGTGAAGAGTTTTCTAAAGCAAACAATAGGTAGACGTGTTTTTTAAACATTTAGGTATTGTTATCATGAGTAAATACATTATATTTCCTTTATTTTAAATGCATCAGTAATTAACCCAAGGATTATTATTTTTTATGGCTGATTTTGACTACTCAAAGCACACTGTTTAAGCTGTGGAAACAGTTTTGGTTAATTATTTTAAAAGTTTCTTTAGGAAAGGAAATGTTTACTTTTTCTGTGTTTAACTTTTTTTAATTTTCAGGAGATACAATTTGATTGGTGGTCTTCTGACCAGACCCAGTTTTTTATGCACGTTTTTAAAATGAGTTACCCCACTTACAGGTGTCAGACATGAAAGCTGAGACTAGTAGACGTGGTATCCCTTATGCTGCCTCCGCATTAGTAATCAGGACTTGGTGTAAATACAGACATCTCATTACCACTGAACTGAAGTGTCGTATTGAGGAAGGGCAGGGGCAATGACAAGGATTCTCTGACTAATGGGCTCTGAAAGATCAGCACACTATTAAGCGGACCTGCAGCGCACACATAGTAGCCCTACAGACCCATTATCAAGCAAAACACAACAAGTGAAACAACTAAAGCCTCTAATGGCAGTCTCCCTTTATGATTTAATGTTGTTAAACACAGCTCCGTGGATGTTGTTGAGGAGTGCAATATGATTGCTGCACTGAACTGTTGACAAAGAGTGCGGGAGACGTTGAATAAAACATTATCCGGCATGTTTGTTTTTTGGGTTTTTTTTGTTTTGTTTTTTTTGATTACTTGCATGTTTTACTTGAGCTAATTTGCACCAGCTAATCAACTGTGACCTGAGGTAGCTTGCATGCACTTCTGCAAAGTCAATATGTTAATGCATTTTGCTCTGAAACAATGCTATTGTGCTGCCTCATACTCATCCTGAGCTTCCTGTCTTGCTTCATTTATATTAGATTGCGGAGATTTGACTTAGGCAAAACAAGTGGAGCAGGGGATTGCAAATAAATCATTTCCACTGTCTGCTATCATTATACCCAATGCTGGTCTTTGAAGGAGCAGAGGGTATAGGATGAGTACTTTTTTATGTCTGTCTTCCTATGAGGCATTTTCAGCCTAATTAGAAAATTTGATCTGAATGGTGGATCTATAAATATTCACTGTAGAACAGAACAGGAGCAAAAAGAATTAGTGCCTGGTTCACAATGTTTTTACAAGATTTGCCATGACTTGCTTTGCTTTCATAACTTGTCACATCATAAAAACTTGCCAAAATCATAACTATTTAAAAAAAAAAAAACTTTTTTGACATAAAATGAATTTATAATTGTTTTTAGTCACTGCAAAAGGCTTATCCATCCCACCCAACCATGCACATAATTGAATATCTCCTTGTGGTTCTTTCCTTGGAGCCAGTCACTATGGCACACAAATTGTAATCAAGGCCAGGAATAGTTCACATAGAGATGGGTGGCTGTTGACTGCAGGATTTAGGAACTCATCTGAGCCTTCCCACTGCTGCTGGCAAGAAATTTCTGCCTGGCGCTGGTGTGCAGAACAAGAACTAATCTGGAGTGGTCTGTTGCAGCTAAAAGGAACTGGCCCTGAAGTCATGCATTATGGGGAGAGTGGGGATTATTTTTCCCACTCATTTCTTCAATCATCTGCTGTAGACTTATTGTATGTAGAACATTTATACTGAATACTGAATCTTCTCAAGTGTCGTGTTTTTCATCACCTTCTGCTGCTCTGTGTACGTTCAGTCTGAATCTAATCGGTTAATAGTTCTTTTTGATCAAAGCCCAAAATCAGATAGAAACAATCAAACGCTTCCTTGTTTAGATAATCTATAAAACTGCCTCTGTATTTGTTCCAGTTCATTTTTGCTTCCATGTGCACTAAAATATGACAAAATAAGTATTTTGTTTGGACTTTATTAAGGGATTTGTTTAGGTTAAGATCAGTTTGATTGTGGAAAAAATTGAGTTTTTGAGGCTCATGGGGGAGTTTGCGGACTAAAAGTCTTTAGCCTAAAATATGCTCATACATATTCATGAGTAGTGGGCGGGCCTCAACGCTGACAAAGAAAGGGGGAAAATTCCTCAACTCACACATTGTGAATATCAATGAAAAATGCAGAAGCAGGCTCCTTTATTAAACACAAGCTTTGGGTGCCTTTTTAAGAACATAAAAACAGGGCATGACAGATGGTAAACGTGCAGCAAAGATTATGAAACCATATAAGTTTAAGTGATTAATTGCCCTCCAAGCGACATCACAACCTCGAGCCCCATGTGAAATTTTACAAAATATGAACTAGGCTTTTACCTCTTTTATCCATGCTTGTTCTCTGACTAATGCAACTGAATAGGGAAAGGGAAGCGGATCTATCCAATCTTGCAAAAAGTCATAATCAGAATACTATTAAAGTTAATATTTCTGCTCTAAGTAAATGAACTCAAGAAGATGAAAGTGCCCTAAACAGCAGGTTAAGCATTGACTAAGGCTGTTAATAGAAAACATTTTTAAAAAATTGCCATGAAATCTATGATTGAAACTGCAGAGCCTTAGCAACCTCAAATTGAAAGCCAACAGTGTAGCTTCACCACACGCAGCCTAACAGGTAACCAATTAAAAGTTTGTTTAATTCATGGTGACTGCTTGTAGAGCATGAATAAAAGCATAATTTATCCATGTTACTGACACCAAACACCAAACTGATTACCGAGTCTGTCCTTCCAAGAAAAACAACAGCAGCAGTCATTCAGCGAATCCCCTCAAAATAACATTTGTTTGGTTTCCTGTTGCTTGCGTCTATGTCAAAGCAGATAATAGCAGGTTGTTTTTATGAAGCCACAAAGACCGCAGAGGAGGAAGTCAGATAGATGGGACAACAAAACGCTGAACTTAAGCACCCAAGATTACGTTTGTTTTCCTTTTTGTACTGACATTTGACATAGGTTTTTATTTAATCTTACCAAACCTAAAAACAAGCGTTTTGTTACCCAGATGGCTAAGGTCCTCCATTCCTAAATCTCCTCTCCTGGTACTGATTAAATCCCCAAAAACTCATCTCTGTTCATCAGAAATACATATTTAGAAGGGGTTTTTTTTTTCAATGAAAATTATCCCTTGATGCTTTAAAATAGCTTAGATGTAATTCTACACCTTTCCCTCTTTTAGTATGCACAGATCTATAAATATGCAAATTGGTCCCTGCCTGCAGCTCAAGTATACCTGTTTATCTTCAGCTCCACTCACACGTTAAGGGTACACACACACGCAAATATGTTTTCATTTTAAAATGTGCAGCTTTTACTACTTTTATGACTAGTGCCCTCTCCAGCAGCCCAAAAACACTGCTGACACACTTTTGGTTTCCAAACTACAGTACTGTGCTTTAGTCTGATTGGGCAGAATTTAGAAGAGACCTTTAGAAATAACAGACACCCATGTTTTCTTTCTGACTGGGCTTTACGAGTCACAAAAATGTAGCCAAAATTTTATAGTTAGGCTCAAATATTCAGTAATATTCGTTTTCTGACATCTCCTGCATTAAGAGATTTTGAATTTTGTCTACCAAGATTCCTGTATCGTGACTGAAGGGGTTACATTAATGTAGTGTCGGATGGACTCCAACTCCACCATCTCGGATGGTGTTACAATGGTAGACCTGCTGCTTTGAAGAGCTGCTGTGAGCTGGAATGCCACTCAGACCACAACCTGCACCTAGTGGAACACCAGCACTGGCCTGCTGCACTGAGTTCACTGGGGCTGCAGAACAGACTCATGATCACCATCAATAACTGTTCTGTCCAAGATGGTGGAGCTGGTGTCTAACAACGAAATGAGACACTCACTGAAGAAGCAGGTGATTATTGCGCCATTGTTTATTTGTCACAAAGCAGGGCCAGTTATATCTGCAAAGGAGGATTGGTTCCTTAGGCATGTATGGAATCCTGGCTGTGTGAATCTGTGTTTTGCACCATTTCAGGAAGTCACGGGATTGACTCCAGCCCGACTACAACTCTGACTGAATGAGCAGCTGAGAAAATGTATGGATGAATAATAGCAGCAGCTACGCCACCAAAAAGTGAAGGAGAGACGAGATAAGCTGTAAGGTTAGACAAATACAGGAAATGTTCATCATTTCTGCACATCACACTGTTCCAATTATATGTGTCAGTGCATGTAAATATGAAACCGGAAATGTGCAGTCAGAATGATTTCCATGCACGTTGCTGTCAGTTACTTAACCAGATTTATTTCTTTACGATGATGGATCAGCTCCTTAACAGTGATTTGCAAAAGTTGTGGAAGCCGCTGACAGTTGTGCTGTTATTGAGAACAACAGTCAGCTGGGGGGGGGGGGGGGGGGGTAGTCATTTTCTGGTGCCAACAACCTGTTTAATGTTAATGTCCACCCAAATCTGCAGCCACAACAGTAAAATATGAGATGTTCTAGTTGCTGGGTTAATTTAATGCGATCACTCTCAGTTTGCCTAACCAGCGAAAGACGCCCGATTCGATCTCAGGAGGGGACACGAATCCCTTTGGGATTGGGTCAGGAAGGGCATCCTGCTTAAAACTCGGCCAAATCAAACATGCAGAGCCACCTGTTGTGGTGACCCCTTGTGAATAAGTGAGTAGCCAAAAGTAGCCTCTGTGTCCCGTACTTTGTTTCGTATTGGCTGAGTTTTCTGAGTTTTAGCTGTTTGGAATTTATTTTGTGGAAAAATTGAGCCAAATCTTCCCCTGTGAAATTATAATTTAATCCAACACTAATCAACAAATCTGTCAATTATACATCATAACTGATGCCCAGGGAAGAGCACCGTGTCCTACTTGAAAAACATGAGTGTGACAAAACCATTTACAGGCCTAGTTTCATAGAAGTCGTGTAAAGCATAGGCTAAAAGGAATACAAGGATTTGAAAATCCTTTAAAACCCCATATTTAATTAAAAATGGAAAAACAGTACATGTATGAGACAAAATGCTTTTTGAAGATAAAGTCTCACTTCAAGCAAGAAACAGTTTGGTTTCAGAACAACACCTGGCCTCTGTCGAGCGTGATGAGGCATAGAGGAAACACACCTCTGTTTCAACATGTTTTAAGTGTGTGCATTTCATTAAATTCAAAATGAGCAGATATTTCTCAAGAAACAGCCAATGTTGGTGAGAATTTCTTGTCTGTTTATTTTTTACAGTATTATCGAAAAACAATTATTATACTGTGAATTGTTATTCAGTGTGTTCCACGAAGACATGAACGGTACCACTGTTTGTGTGTTTTTAGATTGTGTTCAACAATAATTGTGACATAGAGATCAGACCGCTTTTTCTGAGTAATTAGTGCTGAAACCATGTTCAGTCCAAAGAGTCTGTAAGCTTATTCTTGCAACTGTAATCAACTTACTGGATGCAACAAAAAAAAAAAAAAATGCCTTGATGACTCTACAAGTAAGTAGAATCATGAGCAGTTCTTTATGTCGTGACTCTGAAGGCTAAATTGAAACCCTGTTGTCTGAGTTATAACAGGTGCAATGTGATATGGATCCATTATGCTCTCGGCTTATTTGAATGAGTTCTTCCTGTCAAGAGGAACTAATTTAAGCATTGGTTTAAACTGCAGTTTGAAGTCAGTTTTGCTGAGGCCAGCATGTGGCATTATAACATTTGATAAGAACAAAGATTAATTCGCCACCTTGGCAAATATGTCTCCATTAAGAAAACGCACGCTTGCTGGAATGGAAAGATTATTTCCTTTATTGTTTGTGTTGTAAATCTTGTAAATTAACCAGACTGTCAGTGGCTGTCATCTCTGATTAGTGTCAACAAGCTTCTAATGAAGATGTTCCAACTGTAGGCGGGTTATATAGCTCTTATGCACACATTCTGTAATAACAGTTTACTTGTAGCATTGTGGTTTTACACAAGAGCGTCTGGACTTTAAAACATCATCAAGAAAGTATCCAAAGCTTGCGACAGAACAATTTTTACCAGACAAGACACATATGGAAGAAACGAGAACGCTTTGAAAAACAGAATGCTTGTTTAAGGATCACAGAGGAGAAGAATCAGCAGTTTAGAAAATAGGATTGTGTGAAGAATGGCTCCGCTGTTGTTTTGGAGATCATCAGACTGTGGTCAGCACAGCAAGGCCACACAGACGGTCCCCCACCCCCCCCACCCCCTGACGAACAGATGGACAGCCAGGAGGAAAAGCAGAGGAGGTGATCCAGAATGTAGACACTCCATGATCAAGAAGCAGTGATAAGGAACAACAGTGAAATGGATATCTAAAAGTCTTCCAACACGCAGGGAAAAAAAAAAGCGTTGTCTGCCTGCCTCCTCTTGTCTATCCGTCTCTACGCACTGCTGGATGTGAATTTCGGCGCTTGATGTATGCTCTTGATTTCAGCACAGTGTGAAAAGGAAAAAGGAAGAGAAGCCAGTGAGGAAAATGATTTTCTCTGCCCTGTTCCTCTAATGTCATGCTAACTCCTAGCAGCATGGAAAATTAATTACATAAGATGAGGGAAATGACAGTAAACATGTCCTGGATGATTTTCTGGGTATAAAGGGAACATTATCGGGTCTGGCACAGATTAAAGTACAAGAAAACCCATTTGGCTGTAAAGTTTAAAACTAACAGGCTTTGTGTCACCGGGATGTTTTTTTTACTGGAGCTTCTCTAAGCTTTGAATCTAAATCAGATGTTTTTGTTTCTGGTTGTTAATGAGGGGAAATACTGAACACTGTCTTGCACATTACAAATTTATACTTTAAAATTGAAGCATACCTTTTAAAAAGGAGACATTTTTAGATGCTTTTTTTTTTTTATTAGGCAACATGTGCAATAATTGTTCTTTCCACTGAGGTGGGTCTCTGCCACAGCACTTCTTCTCAGGTTAAATTAAAATTTCACATCTGATTACTAACCCCTAACTTGAACTGTGATCTGAACTCTGACCTCAGTAACTGAAACCAAATGCAGACCTTTAATCAGTAGATCTTATTGGGGTTGTTACACAGCTTCACGAGGCTCACTTCAGGGTCAGAAAATGGTCATCTCTCCACATTTGTAGAGCATGTCTTTGGGAAAATTAGTAGCTGCAGCACAGTTTATAATAATGGATGAAAATTCACAACACCAGGATGACTTTTAAATATTGTATGTTCTGATTAAGGCCACAAAGACATTAAAAGAAAAGGGGGTCAAAAGTGAGGTCAAAAATCTTTGTCTCCACTTCTGGATCACAGTGAGCTTAGTGTGACTTGTTGGGATTTTAGATTAGCACATTAAACAGTCCTATTGGGCAAGTAGTTAGGGTTCTCTGGAACACTTTGTCTTACCAACAAATTCAACATTTTTGTTTTTGCTTATATGACACGAAATCAAAAATCCACCTGACTTCATGCTCATTTCATTTGTCCACAGTTGCACATATAAAGGAACCGTGAAGGCTGAGAAAACTCATTTTTCTTCTGGTAATAACTGTTGCACAGGTACTCTGACTGCTGATGGAAATATACACTCAGGACAGTGTGATATTACTCAAATAGTAGACTAGGTGGAGAATTAGTGCTGCAAAGATCTAGAGTCTGTGCCCTGTTGTGACAATGAATGTATGAATAAAGAAAGAGGAATGTGTTATTGCTGTTAAGGGTTCTGATGAGTCTATAAAGTGGTTGTTTGGGGGCTTCAAAAGACCCATTTGCCTTTTTAAAAAAAAATAAAACAAAACAAAATGAAATGAAATGCTTCCGTTTAAATTTTATTGGCTCGGTGGAACATATCTGTTTCCAGCCGTTTCAAGAAGTGTTTAAGGAGCGTGTAATTGGTCATTAAAGACCAACAGTGTACAAATAGAAACTCATCTCTATTGTTATCACTTGCTATCACATGCCTTTCACATTTTGCGTGAATTTTGAAGAGTATCAGCTCAAATTAAATCATTCTCACTAATTGAAATCCAGTGAGGCATTTGAAGTAGATGAGGATGTTAGGCTCTGGAGAGATTTAGAGTGGAACCTAACAAACCTGCAAAAGTCAGGCTGTCAAAAAAATTAAAAAGAAAGTGGAAACAGAGAAAATCTATTAAAACCTCTGTATGGAACAAAAATGATAAAATGATACCCTTTGTATCAGAACAGTGTTCAAGCAGATTTTTTTTTCTTGTTTCTTTTCAAATCTAGAGGGAAATAGCACTTATTATCATGTCAGTTGAAGAAAACCTTCAAGAAATCAATGTATACTTTGAATGTTTCGACATAATGAAACAACCATCATGTATAACCTGCGAGTAGCAGAAACGTGAGCTTTAATCAATGCATTCTCTAACAGAGGTGCATTAGCCTATCAGTGAGGCGTCACTATCACCCACCAGAGCGTCAAGTCCTCACTTGAAAATAATTAAATGCAAGAATGGATTGCCACCTATTCTTACAAACAACCCGGTGAAAGCGCTCAGATTTCTGTGCGTCTTAAGAAGAGCATCTTCATCTGTCTTCAATGAATTCATTAGTTTAAAATTACCGTGTGTCTTCATTTGTTCATTGATTAGACCTATATACTCCGCCGATTTGCTTCTGCGAGGATCTAGCCAAATGGAGCGGAAAAGAGAGTGGGGTTTGCAGCGGGAGCGCCTATAGATACAGCTGATGAAGGGCTTCATTGTACTGCCAAGCCCCCCCTCCACCCACCCACCCCCCATCAGCTCCACGACTACCATCAGCTTCGTTCTTCCTCCAAAAAGCCTTTCAGCAAATGTGATTCATCTGTTGAGTCTGTGACCAAAGACCACGGCCTCCCCAAAATAGGACTAAATCCTTCAATGCACGCGTACACAGCAGAATTCAGAGGGAAATGATTTGGAAAGTCACTATTTGATATTCAGTTTAGTCAAAATGCAATGAAACAAGACAAGATAGCCTTAATTGTTGGCGTGTTTTCCTGATATAATGAACTCATACTTCTAAAGCACACCAAGGTGCCAATTAAGTAGCTTAATAGGTTAGACTGTTTGCGCAGCATACTCTCACAGGCAGAAACCACAACACAGCTGCGTAACTGTGGGATGCTTGACTGTCATACCGCTCCTAAAGCTCGCTGACGCCAATGTAAGAGTGTAAAAGAAAAGAATACTCTTTACCTTTAAATCCTCCAGATGCAAGTGAGCTTAAAGTGCAGGAGAAGAACTTCTGCGAGCTCTGATGCCGTCCAGTTTTGTTTCTTTTTTCTTCCAGCGTCTTTGTTTGGCAGCACCACCTTCAGTCAGTTCTGGATTCCCCTGCTGTTTAAACGCCGCTTGCCTCGCAGATAACAATTCAAAAGAAGAGGATGACAGGTGTGGGAAGTGAACATGCCAATATGGATTGTTAGTCGTGAAGAAATAAAGCGCCCCGTGTAAATGCAGTGTTACTCCCAGACTGGATGTTTGAACGAATCCCCCGTTTCTCGATCAACTCCGCCGCTCAGATGCTGTCCAGGAGCGAGTGGTGCTGAATGAGACTCCAGAGGTTGCAGAGATTTCCTACTTTTTTTTTTCCTCCTCTTCCTCTACTGCTTCTTCTGTTTGACTGCACAAATCTTCCCTCCTACCGCGCACGACTGAAAATTATCTCTCCTCTTTTTTTTTTAAGCGCTTCACCAAAACGTTGTCAAGCACTGACACTATTGGCAACGCAGAAAGCGGCAGAAAAAAAAAGTGGTGGTGGTGGTGAGGGTGGCGGGAGGGGGGCAGTGACTGAGTGAGTGAAACCGTTCCTTGATCAATGAAACTGAAATCAGATGCATTTAAAGAAAAACGGGTCAATAAGTCAACCCCGAAGTGGAGACTTAATTGGAGGAGAAAATTGGGAGGATGGTTTTTAAGGATTCTTTTTTTTTTTTTTTTTTTTTTAAATAGTCCTTTTGCGCTGGTTTAAGCAGTTGACAACTTGTGTCAAGAGTTTTGTCGTTTCTCACATGCAACTAGATGACGCATAAGCAGGTGATTTAAAAATATTTGTCTGGTTCCCTGCTGTCAGTCTCCTGTTGTAAAGATTTAGGCATGAAACTGTTACTTCGCTCTCCTGTGTTTGCATCACGCTTTACTCACTGGAAGCCCCGCTGGCTCTCCCTGCTGCTGGCGTCTGCTTGGGTGAGATTATTTACTGTAAGGCAGTGACGCATCTCCTCCTCACCGGTCGGTTTGAACACACAGAAAAATAAACTAAAAAAAAAAAAGTGCAGCTGTGGAATCATATTTGTGTGTATTATCGAGATATCGGACTCTCTGTTGGAGATGATTGTTGCTTGTGGATACGCTGCGTTAAGCAAAACGTGCAGGGTGGGCTCCCCTCCAGGTTTAGGTCACTCTGTCTTCCTCTGAGTGCACTGTTGTCTGAATTCACATACAACACGTAAGCACTGAATTTTATTCTTAAGGCGCCGACTAGCGCATATTAAGCTCCATTGCCGCCGCTCCTTGACGCTGCCCGTTTGTCTTTTTTGAACACTCGGGGAGTCTTAAAAGTTCTTGATCATAATCTGCTTTATAAAAAAAAAAAAAAACCTGCTCCCTCACCGCGCACACAAGCACGCAGTCTTGTTCTGGACTTCAGTGTTCAGTGATTACCTCGGATCCTCCCACGGGTAATTTTTGCTTGTTCGCTGGAATCGCTTTTCTTTATATGTTTATCATTACCGTGCTGATTGCTGTTATTGATTCATCAGTCTAATCAGCGACACCGCTCTCTCCCAGTAATGAACGAACAGAGCCGACCCTGCTGCTTCCATCACAGGCTGGAATTTAATCTTGCTTCGGTTTATTGTGTCTCTCGGAGAAGTTCCAGAGGAACACCAGAAGGTCTTGAGAACAATATTACAGTTTACCTTTTTTGGAGTTATGAGCTTAAAAATATGATCTGCCCTTTCTGCACTTTCCACAAGTCCCGCATCGCAATGTCCATGTGTAACAAGTTATACTTAATGTTCAATAATGAATTAATGAGAAAAACTTGCATAAAGTCTAAAGTTATTAGATCATTCGAAAATGTAGAGAAAAGCTGCAAGTGAGAACTATGTGACCCTATATGGGCCTGGATATTCAAGAATATATTATTGATTGGTTTATTAGTTTATTTTGGCTACTAAATAACTTCCCAGCATTTATAGCAATGTGCTGGGTGGCTGATTGTTTCCATTCATTTAATTGACTTTTCAGTCATTAGGCCTAAAATCCATTTATGAACTACTTATTAATAATCACAAATGCAGACTTGATGGATTAGTGTAAGAATCCTTTAGCTTAATAATTTAAGAACATAACTGACGACAAGTGAAAGAAGGGAAGCTGTGAGCCATTATTAAATCCTTACATAAGTGAAATATTTCTTCTTTCTTATTCTTTAACTATATTTAAAACTTTTTAACTTTATTTGATGAAACAAAGGTTAGCATTTCACTTTATTTACAGTGTCATCTTCATATTAAGTGTTGAACAGCTGTTGACAAAGATAGATAATGAATTCATGCTTTAAGTAAAACTTTTCAGATGAGGATTTTCTGCTTTGTTCTTTTTTTTTTTTTTTTTACATCTTTGTGAGTTTTCAGGTGTTCTATTAGTTTCAGGTAACAAATGATGGGAAGACATCGACTGAGGCTATGTAAAAAAAACCACAAAAAAAAACTTTTATTGCATTATTCACAATTTTCTAATATCATACCAAATAACTGATTAATCAGTTATAATCAAGAAGCTACCATTGTATAACTTATCTTTTTTCCTCTTCAAAATAATCATTAATAGCAATCCTAGACCTATATAAACTGTGTGCTTGAGTACAAACAATAAAAGCACCCATCAAGATTATTGCATTTAGTAGGTCCTTTAATGACCACAATAGATCATCAAATAAAACTGATTTTTAGCTCTCAGCAATGATGTAACAAATGTAACATAATTTAAGCACAGTCAAGCTCTTGACTTTCATTTGTCCCCAACTAAGCATGTTAATAAATGAGTAAGGTTTTTAAGTCATTAAAAGCAGTTGTAACCATTAGAGCCTGAAAATCTATATATGGATTTTGGTTCTGATGTCATGCAGCCCTGTTCAAGAAGCATTCGAGAGTTCTTCATAACATATTGAAGAGCAAGCTGAGCAAAAAAAAGCATCAGACTGGTGGAAGTTTCTGCACAGCCTGGAAACCAAAAGGCTTTTTTTAATTATTATTATTATTATTAAATAAATCATATAAGTAATCTTACAAAGAGAGCCATCAACTGCACCTTATGCAATCCTTGTTAAGTGTACCTTATTAGAGAATGGCATCAAACTTATCTAAAGTCATTACTGGTGGTTATATGGATGCTTTGGCCTCCATCCATCCATTTTCTTAACCACTTATCCAATTTAGGGTCGCAGGGGGTCTGGAGCCCGTCACAGGGCCAGAGGCAGGGTACATCCTGGATAGGTTGCCAGAGCTAACACAGAGAGAGATGGGTGACCATTCATGCTCACATTCACACCTACAGCCAATTTAGAATCACCAGCTAACATAAAATGCATGTCTTTAGACTCTGAGAGGAAGCCAGATTACTGAGAGAGAACCCACGCAGGCACAGGGAGAACATGAAAACTAGCACAGGTTATGCTACAATATTATTATTATTATTATATAGTTATTTTTCTTTCTGCTTGGCCGGCTCACAGGTCTGATCTAAGTTATAAAATCTAAGTTATAAAATACTGGTACGAAGAAATCCACAGTTTTTTTTTCTTTATGTAAGCTGATATATTTGAGCTCCAGCTATAGATCTTTCTCACCTCTTGACTACAGCAGTTATAGGCTAAATGCATTTTTTTCCCATAAAAGCATTCTCACTTTGAAAAATAACGTCTAACACAATGACACATGAGGTCTGGGAGGCATAATAGTGTTAGCAGAAGTTTTATCAATTTTGAAATGTATAATGTAAAACTAACCATAGTGCTGTATAGTCTTAATTACTGAATTGATGAAGGCCAAGGCGGGATTAATAAATAATCATGGTTGCAATAAAAGTCTACTGATTTTCACCTTGGCCAGTCACTTGAGCTTGGGGGTCCATGAATTATTCTGCTCTCCCCTAACTGTGATCCATCTCAATTGGGTGGGCACCAGGATTTGATTAGCTCTGCTCTCGCACTCCCAGTGACAGACTCGGGATTCAGAGAGTGATTCAGTCTAAGTAAAAGCAGAGTCACGCCCTGGCTTTAAAGCCAAACAAGAAGTAAATCATAATGAATTGCATGCTTTTAGAATAAATAATTACTGGGCTCGGTGTTGCTCACAGTGGGAAGAAACTCCTACTTACCAGATGAGAGGTGCTGATATATGTTATTTGATATTCCTGCTCATATTTGCGGCTATCTATGTCCTGCCAGAGTTGTGAGTCAAAGGAGTAAGGCTAGCAAGTCTTCTAATGAAAGCACGGAGAAAGCTGCAACTCAGCAGAGCACAATAAACAGAGCGTCTTAAGCTTCTTGAAAAAATCCGTGGCATTTCATGGTTCTCGGAGAGAGAGTATTTTGATGTGTGTCAGTAAATCATATATTTAGGAAAAGAACAAACGACAGTTGAGAACCTAAAACAGATCGCACAACCTCATAATGCTGCTGTGAGCCTAAATATACAGTTTCAGATAAATTATCAATAATTATCATTATTAGTTGCCCCAATGTATTTAATCAGTGATTGTCTTTATTATTTTTAGACATATTTTCACGCATAGTGTCAAAGCACTGAGGGGTGAAAATTACACATTTAAGACAGCAAAAACCTTAAATCCAATTATTCACACTGTAAACACACATGGTGGTTGGGCAATGCTGTGCTAACAGCAGACGAAAGTATCCATCTGTGACTGCACCTTACTGTAATCACAGATGGATCAGGAATGTGCAGCACATTACATAACCAAAACATCAACAATAAATTAATGAGACGCCACAGCAATGAAACATTAGACCATTGACTGATTGGGTAGCAGTTTTTCTGTACCTTCCACTCATTCACTCACTCACTCACTCACTCACTCCTTCAGTCATGCATACTGTGGGAAGAGGGGATGGAGGTTACATTAGCAGCTAGGCTGGGACTTGCAGTTTGAGCCTTGGGACTCTGAGTAGCAGAGTTCTGGGCATCAGGCCATAGATCTGTCTGACCTATTGTGATGCCTGGCAGCACCACAGCTTTCCACAGATGTAAATGTAACTGTAGGTGCACTTCACAGTGTTAAGCATTGCTTAAGAGCATGGTAACCACTGTTTTCTTTGATGCCGACTTTTATTACTACTGATGTGTGTTTGGCGGGTTCTGTACTTTATTCTGCCACAGAGCTTTTTATAATGTTTACTGCTTCAGCATGAACTGCTGACACTTTCTGTTATAATTCCATTTTTATGTAGTATAAACAAAATTCAATAATTTATGTGCCGAAAGCGGTTCAGCCTTTCCAGTAATATGTAGTCTCGCCGTGACAGCTGATTTAAGGTGTACATGGCCACGATTGATATGTAGAGCTGGCAGAAAATAGCGCCCAAAGGATCGATTTTCAGGTGCAGTTTTTTTTTTTCAGGTGTGTCTTAAAACAACAGTCAGCTTCCCATATGAACACTGAAACAGTTTCTGATGAACACCAGGAATAATATCTGGAAAACAGCTTTTAATGTATGAGGGGGAAAAAAGAATACCCAGCCTGCAATGCCATTAGTGTTGTAGAATAACAAAAAAATCCTATTATTTCTTCAGCCTTGCAAGCTGGCAATACACCATGAGCAAGCGAACAGCATTTAATTTCAAACCATTTGCAGAGACTGTCCTTTACAACTAACTGCTTGTCAGTTTACTCTGCCACCTGCTGGTGAGCAAAATCATTGTGTATCTCAATAATTCAGATATAACAAACTGAATGTTAAATCAAGGGATTTGGAAATATATTTGTGCAGGTGTCACATCTGTCAGAAGTGTCGGTCTTCAAACGTAGAGTAGACCAGTACCTAATTTAGACCAAGAACTGGCTACATCAGAGAGAGAGAGAGAGAGAGAGAGAGAGAGAGAGAGAGAGAGAGAGAGAGCGAGAGCGAGAGAGAGAGAATGACTGACCTGACTATAATGGCTAACCAATCAGACATAGTAGTGGTGGACAAGCAGAGGAAGAAAGCCGTAGTGAGAGACATAGCAATACCAACTGATGGCAAGATCAAGAAAAAGGAACAGAAGAAACTCAAGAAATACCAAGGGCTGAGAGAATAGCTAGAGAGGATGTGGAAGGTGAAGGTAACAGTGGTCCCCATGGTAATCGGAACACTTGGAGCAATGACACCACCCCCCCCCCCCCCCAAACTGGGAGAGTGAC
This sequence comes from Cichlasoma orientale, assembly GCA_034780415.1. NCBI lineage: Eukaryota > Metazoa > Chordata > Actinopteri > Cichliformes > Cichlidae > Cichlasoma > Cichlasoma orientale. The sequence continues at coordinate 61,738 of JAVDPK010001877.1, forward strand.
TCCAGCAGATTCCTAGAACAACATACGAGAAGCACAAAGTACTGGATGCAGTGGTGTAAAGCACACTGCCACTGGACTCTAGAGCAGTGGAGAGATGTTCTCTGAAGTGATGAATCACACTCCTCTGTCTTGCAATCCGATGGACATGTCTGGTGGTTGCCCGGAGAACGGTACTTGTCTGACTGCATTTTGCCAAGTGTAAAGTTTGGTGGAGGGGGGATTATGGTGTGGGGTTGTTTTTCAGGAGTTGGGCTCGGCTCCACAGTTCCAGTGAAAGGAACTCTTAATGCTTCTGGTAGAATGGTCAAAATTTTCCATAAACACACCCTAACCTTGTGGAAAGCCTTCCCAGAAGAGTTGAAGCTGTTATAGCTGCAAAGGGTGGGCGGACATCATATTAAACCCTATGGATTAAGAATGGAATGTCACTCAAGTTCATATGCGTGTGAAGGCAGACGATCAAATACTTCTGGCAATATAGTGTATATAATGCACATCTGCATTTCTGATGGGACCACTTTAGTACAAATAGGAGTGTTATTCTATCACAGCTCTGTTCTGGGACACCGGTACCTTTCCATGTTCAAACATAAAACGCCCAAAGGAAGGCAGAGAAGCAACAAGACCCCCTCACAGCTCAGAGCAGGCATCAGTGACAAGTAACATGACATTAATTAAGTCAGCATGAATAACATGAGATGGAGGAGCTGGGTTGGAGGTGGGTTGTAACTGTATGCAGGCTAAAGTAGCTTAAATGGCATGCCAACAGAATGCACAGAAGGGAATCAGCTGAGGCATCAGCTGACGTGGACTGGCATTGAGATCTGCAGGGATTGCTGCTTAAGCTTGACTCTTTGGCCTGCCAGAACTAATGCTATGCTCAGTTTCTGTTTGCCCTCTTTCGCCTGGTTATTACTGGCTTCAGTTTTGCCTCCTCTTTTGGGGATTTTCAAGACCTATAAAAGTCCAATGCTATAACTAAAATGTGTTTGCTGTGGTGTACTTTGTCACACTACTATTAACAATTGTGCTCTAAAGATATTGATGGCACTATCTGACATTTCCCAAAAATGTAACCACTGTAACCAAACTCTGACCATTTATTTGACTCATTGCACTTACTCCCTTTAAATACCTCTCCTTTCAATGATAAATCAGTGCAGGTGCTCCGAGTCCCAAATTATAGAAGGCAATGCTGTAAAAGCTTCAGAAGACTTTTTGGCAACTTTTTGGAAGAAATCCACAATAATTTTGCTTCCTGTTTTGACTTCTTCTACAATCAATACTAGGCTTTTTAAATCAGGAGCTGTAGCCAGAAAGAGAGTTTTTTTTCAGCTCTGCCTTAAAGTAAACAAATATACCTACAAACACCTCTACAGCTCTGCAGTTCATGCAGTCATTACAGTGTGATAGTGACCCCTGTTGCCCTTATGCAACAGCTACCTACTGGTTGTAAATGTTAACAGACAGACGTGACACTGGCAAGAATGCAAACATCTAAATCTCAAACTAGAGACCATCTTGTGATGGGATCATGCAAGCTACCAGCTGTAAAAAACTGTCTGCAGACAGACACGCACAGAAACACATGCCAAAGAACTGAAAACTGCCTCCACGGTAGTTCCCACTACATGTCTGGATTTCACCATGACCGCATTCACACACATACACTCACACACACTGACAAGGTGAAAAGAATACCAGCTACACTGCCATGGGTGGTAGATATCAAACTAGTTATTTAATGAATTTATTCTATACTCTGTCTTTAACATATAAGCATAAAGTGGGAGCTTCTGGCCTTCCCATTTTATGCTAAAATGAATTACTTCTGCCCTCAGAGATGTGCCTTTTCCATCCCCTCCTCTATCCATTGCCACAGTTTATCTAGGATGAGAATGTGGCCTACCATGTATTGTGTGAATGTAATCCAATTCAGAGAAATGTTTGCAGCTGCAGCCAAGAGTCATTGTTATACGTTGAGACACCCTATCTGGAAAAAGCCACCAAACAGCCTTTACAATCACAGTGTGCAGGATAAGTCATGTTTGGTTTTAATCCCCAGAAGCAGCTGCAGTCAGAGCACAAGTACAATGCATTTTATAACAGACGAACATGCATCGTGTGGGAGAGAAACCATTAAAATGAAGCCACAAAAATATTTACTCATGGAAATGATGTTTATTCAACAGGATTATCAATGGCCAGCTGCAGAAAAAAGCCTTTGATGTTATATTAGCGAAATACACAAAGATTTAGCTACTGTCAGGATGCAAATTTAAGTGCAGTAGCATTTGCATGCGGTATCCCGTAATTGTGCAATGATGTACTCATGTGGTCACAATGAAAAAAAATTAAATAGAGTTACGGCTTGGTTTGAACACTCAAAAAGTACATTGAGCATTCCAGCTTATCTTAATTGCTTTTGCTGCTGATTTTCCTCACCAGTCCATCAAAACTAAACCGCCTTTACTGTTGCAGTGTTGAGGATAACTCAGTTTGTGTTCTTACCACAGCGGTTTCTGTGCGGATTAAAACTACTGAAATGTGTTTGTATACTGAAAGTAAATCTTCAAACTGAGTGAGACCAAAGAGGTACACCTGTATGATATTTACTTATGAAAATATTTATACCTCTGGACAACTATCACCTGAGATCATTGGAGTAAGCATCCATTTGTGTAGCTTTCCAAGCTGCAAGATGACATAAATGTATGAAATAGTCAAAGCATAGAACCTTGGTAGGTATGCTATATTGCCAGATGTATTCCCTCACCCATCCAAATCATTGAATTCAGCTGGAAACCCATTCAATGGAATGGGTTTCCATGGCTGAGCAGCTGCATCCAATCCTTACATCACCGAGCGCAATGCAAAGTGTCGGGTGCAGTGGAGTACAGCACGCCACCACTGGATTCTAGAGCCGTGCAGACGTGTACTCTGGAGTGACGAATCATCCTTCTCCATCTGGCAATCTGATAGACAAGTCTGGGTTTGGTGGTTGCCCGGAGAACAAAACTTATCTGACTGCATTTTGCCAAGTGAAAAGTTTGGTGGAGGGGGGATTATGGTGTTTGGTTGTATTTCAGGAGTTGAGCTCGGCTCCACAGTTCCAGTGAAAGGAACTCTTAATGCTTCTGCATACCAAGACATTTAGGACAATTTCATTCTCCCAACTTTGTGGGAACTGTTTGGGGATGGCCCCTTCCTGTTCCAACATGACTGTGCACCAGTAAGCCAGGCCTTCTCATCTAACATCAGTGTCTGAGCTCACAAATGCACTTCTGGAAGAATAGTCAAAAATTTCCCATATAAACACTCCTAAACCTTGTGGAAAGCCTTCCCAGAAGAGCTGAAGCTGTTATAGCTGCAAAGGGTGGGCCAACATCACATTAAACCCTGTGGATTAAGAATGGGATGTAACTCAAGTTGTGTTATTGAATAAATAAATAAAATAAATAAAAGTGAATACTTTTGGCAATATACTATACTTTCATTTGTTAGTTCATTTGATAAATCCTTTTCTCTTTTCTGATAAAATACCAAAAGTGAACTGCTTTATAAAACTCTCAGATCACCATATGCCTTTATATTTATTGATGGATTTTGTGTGTGTGTGTGTGTGTGTGTGTGTGTGTGTGTGTGTGTGTGTGTGTGTGTGTGTGTGTGTGTGTGTGT
>JAVDPK010001877.1:72906-95684 GCA_034780415.1 Cichlasoma orientale
AAGCGCCTAAAAATGGATTGTTAGAATGAGTTAGAGTGCGCGCTGGAGGGGGAAGACGGATGAGCTATGGCGCGGGGGGCGGGGGTGGGGGACATAGGTGGGGGAGGGGTGAGCATGCCAAAGTGGGCCAAGACCCCCAACCCCCACCCTCCAATGGTTAATAGGATTCTGTCTGCCCAACTCTGCTGCAGAGTTCACGAGCAAGGAGACGTCTCTGAAGAGGGCGTCTGATGTGGAAGTGTTTGTCTCCTCTAAGATTCAATTAGTGTTGAAATTCAAGCTGGCTCTACGTTTGTTTTGTCCTCTCCTTCTGGTCATTCCAGCTGCTGAGGCTCATCAGATACAGTTACAGTCTACATTTATGTGGTGTGATGACACTGGAGTGTTTTTTTTAATTAATTTAATTCCTTAAAATCTACAAAACAAATTAAGGCAAATATTTAGATTTAACTTTGACAAGATACAAATTTTATAGGAAAATAAATTCTCACATTCATTCATTCATTCATTCATTTCCTTATGCTGTGAATTCCTGAACCTGAACAAATAAAATATATTAAATCAACTTCATCCAGTCTAGTTTAAATGGATATATGTATTGCTGCATTATACCATTTTGGTATTTCTATTATAATTATTATAAACTACTTTTTAATCCATCTTGTTCATTCAATGACGGATGACTGAAACAGCGACACAAAATAAAAATCTGTTTAACTACAAATAAAGTTGTATTAATGCCTGACAATTATAGTTTTAAGTAAACAAACTTATTGCAGAAATTGTCACATGGTCTTTTTTTTTTTTTATTAGATGTACCTAATAACCTGTGCAAAAGTATTGAGACACATGCATCTCTCAGGTCCTGTCAGGTCTTTGCTGTTTGTTTTTTTTTTCTTATTTCTTAAGGATATGACTTTCAGATGCTGTTGTAAAGAGTTTTGTAGGTCTGCCACTTCTTTTATCCTCCAATTGTCCAGTTTCCTCAATTTTATTTAGGGCACACTGCACACCATCCCGAAATATGCCAAGTTTTGGGATAATAGCGCTTAGGGAATAGGGAATCATCTTGCTGGTGTAAACCTACTTTTTATATGTCTTTCAAATTGTGCTGGCAACAAAGTGCCTAAATACAAGAGTTACAATTGGTTCTTTGCAGTGTTAGGTCCAGATACAACACTGGTTCATCCCTTGAGTCAGGTGACTTTTTATGCTTCAGTGATTCATAGGTCAGTGTTAAGTGGCTTGACAAACAAAGATTCCTTTAAAAATGGTCAGGCACTGGACTGAACTGAAAATGAGTGAAAAGGCAACCAATATCCAAAGGGAAGACTTTGAAAGACCTTGAGAAAGCCTGGAGAACCGCTGCTCAAGACCATTTTGAAAAGTTACAAAAAAGTCTGGTTCCTTGGAAGCAAAATATAAAGAAATGCGACTACTGACTTCTGCACAGCACTGTATATGTTAGAATCTGATGTTTTAGGTGATTTTATGTTTATTTCCGTTAAGATGGACAATGCATGAATTAAAATAAGACATAACATAGGTCCATCGTGAAAATTCCATTTTGTCTTTAAAGGCAAAAGGAAAGCCAAAGTTGCAAAGGCATTCGTTTTCCAGTATTTGCACTGATTTTTTTTCTCCAGTTTTTACACCCAGCTATTTCACTTCACAGCTAAATTTAAAATGTTAAAGATAAAATTCAAAAATTAAAATTCACTTTTTGAGAAATTTTTTTAAAATTTGTTTTTCACCATCGCTCATCAGTCACAATATCCAGTCCCCACATCAGTCTCCAGGTGGTGCCACTGGTGAGAGGGACAGCATTCTTCATATATATATATACACACACACACACACACACACACACAGAGGGAGAGAGAGAGAACCTATTTCCCTGTCTCCATCCACATACTGAAGGGTGGGTATGCCAGAGATGTGTGGGGGATGGGGCTGAAGTAGATAGGAAGGAAGTGAATAGAGAGAAATTGAGAGGGAAGGGGGTGGCATGCAAGGCAAGCACATGCTGAGCAGAACATTGGACTCATTGAGAAAAGCGCTCTCCATTCATGCCCTATCCAATCCTCTATTCACCAAACTCCCGCTCTCCTCGTCATATATGTACAGTACACTGTCATCCATGCGCTCTCTGCAGATAACAAAGCCTTTGGAGTCACAGTTATTTGATATGTTTGTTTGCTGTAAGTTATTTGAGATGTGCTGTGACCTAAGAAACAGAGAGGTAGAATACACATGGAAGAAGGCAAAAGGTCCCCTTACAACTGCTTTCAGGACCCTCTGCATTCTCAAAATCTGTTTTCAATTGGATAGCAGCAGACCCATCAACTCCGCATGGGTAGCTCATTTACACGAAAACCCCTTGTGTTAAAGCAGGCTACTGTTGCCTACGTTGGTTTATCTGCATCCTCCACACCCATTCAATCAACATCAGACGTTTGTCCATTTTATAGGAGCAACATCAAAGGTCCACATATTTGACTGTAAGAATATAAGAGGCAGCAGTAGCAATAAGGGAATTTTACAGCTCTTGCATGCAGTTACTCAAGGAACTCCTCTATGGTGGCGTATTGTAAGCACAGAGTGGCCTTGAACTCAGATTAAGATTTACTGAAATACAGCTACAGCAGAAGATACTGCAGTTGATTCTCCATAGGGAGCCGATATTTAACGGTCATGCAAGAATTGATTAGTGAATAAAAGTAATATTTTGTGTTTTTTATTTGCCCAATTTCATTTTTAGATTTAAAATAAATCCACCAATAAAATATTGAAAATAACATCCCAATATTGGAATTTGTGAGTAGCTGTTACTGAGAACATATTCAGAAAAAAAAAAATCCTAAATACACGTTAAACTTAAAATTCACTTTTTGATACATATTTTGCCAAGATAAACAGCAAGAGTAAAATAACATAAAAATACACAAAATTAAAATATACTGCAAACTTTAGGCAAAAATATATGTATATTTTAAGACTTTAATTTATTCATTATTCCTGGGATGCTGGAAATAATGAATAAAATAATGCAAATAATCTAAATCTATTAGAAAAGAAAAAGACAAACCCATGCTACACTGTGAAACATCAAAATGTTTTTAAACACTGGTGTAAGTTCAAGGTGAAAGAAAAAATAGGACAAAAAATACTGCTGTTTTACAGAAACCAAAAAAAAAAAAAACTGTATCTCAAGAAAGTAAAAACATATCACAGGACAAAATAGCCTGGAAAGACTAAAGAATGAGATCAGTTAAATAGAAGAAAGGGAAAAAAGTGAACGATCAATATATTAAAACCTAAATATGATACAATAAAAAACTTGCAGTTATTGTAGTATGAGGTGGTAAAGATTTTTCTGTATCTGTCATTGGCATCTGTAAGTGGTGCAGAGGGTGGTCAAGATCCATTCTTTCACAAACCAAAAGATAATCTAACCCCAAACAGGCGATTTATAGAAATTGTCTTTTAAATTGATAGAAACATTTCTACTACATAAGACACTGTACCAGGCTTTCCTAAGTTTTGCAGTGTTATTTGCACATAGATGTTTATATACATAAATTAATTTCATGTATTAAATTCATGTATTAAATTCACATTAAACTCTTCTATCTCAAAACGGATAGAAGAGCAGCAGAGTACTGTAGCTAAGATCTAAGACCAGAACTTAAGTATTTTATGTAGTATTCTGCATTTCAGGGAAAACCGTGTACCTTTTCCTCCATTATATTATTATATTAATTTGGTTGTTATACAAATTCAATATTGTACGAGTCGTTCAGTAACTATTTAACTATTAATTTTAATGCATCACTGGAGTGCAGTTTTACCTGAGTAAAGGATGTAAATCATTCCTGAGCTCAAAGGCAGCTTGTGTTTACATTAGAGAAGGTCATAGTTCATTCAGCATTTACTGTGGAGACTGTGGTACATACTGGTTAAGTTGATGCATAAAGTATGGGAAAATATAAGCACAGTAAATAGTCATGCTTTCCTGCGTTCCTGAAAGTATAGCCTACCACTTGTAAACATGTTTTTATATTTTGTGATTGAACCTGGAGAATTAAAGGGATCCGTTAGGACGTAGGTGGGTGGGTGGGGGGGTTGGGCTACTAGTAGTACTGTTGGTGGCCCACTTATATCTCCGCCCTCCAGTGTTCCAGCTCCCATGAGGGCGGCTCTTTAAATTGCCCCAAAACTCCTCCTGGCTGGCGCCTTTTTCCTTTATCTGTAGGAGACAAGACGAGCACGTGCGCTATTTATAGGACGTCGCTGGAGTAAACTTCTCATCCTGCTGGTAAAAAAAAAAAAAAAAAAAAAAAAAAAAAAAAAAAAAATTAAACTTTTTTAAAAAAAAAAAAAAAAATTCGACCCTCTCCCATTTTAATTCCTAACTGTTTTTTAAAGCTGCATGAGCTAGGCTTTTAAAGGGGCGGGCTGTGTGTTGTCTGACGAATAAAAGCTGTAGCCTATAGATCAGTGCGAGGCTTTTTAACCGGGTACAACCAGCTAGGCTTAAAGGAAACATTTCGTCTTAAATATAGAGCAAGAGGGTGCTACCGAGCGATAAAGGTGAGTGCAAAAAAAAAAAAAAAAAAAAAAAAAGACGACGAAACGCGAGTTGAACTTTGCAAGCTACAACCGCCTAAATGCATTTTTACAGAGAGGGACCTCCGGCGAGAGGACGCTGCATGCTTTAGATGTGAAGCCGTCTTTTTGTTGCTCTGGCCTGGGCTTTCGATCCGGCAAATGAGCTCCGCCAGCCTCACTCGCTTGCATTTTCTATAGCACTTCTAAAAAAATGCGTGCTGCCATGCAGGCTAGGGCTTTACCCTGCAAATCCAGACGAGCACACACTAGCCATTGTGTGTGTGTATGTGTGTGTGTGTGTGTTGGGGGGATATCTCTCCGTCGCCCCGGCGTGCAGACATGCTGCGAGTCTCATGCGCAGGCCCGACTGTTGGCCACAACAACTACAGCAAACGGGCCTCTAAACATGGTCGGTAAGGCAGGGGAGCGCCGGGTTCAGTAGTGTTTTGCAGGTTTGCGCGGCCTCCAACCGCCTACTGAGTCCCAGCAATAGCCTGCAAGCCAGTTTGGTCCCAATCCAGTATTCGTGTGGCACCGTCGGGTGTGTAATGGAGCACGGTTGTGACAGAAATAGACCTGGAAATAAGCGCGGATTAATTGAGTTAAACGCGTTACCGGTGTGCGGGTAGGCCGGTCTTTTTTTTTTTTTTGGAGGGGGGTGCTGTTGCGGTCACTGAGTTTAATAGCCCGTGTATTTTTCGGTGCTGCAAGCGTGTGTGAACTCGACGCCTCCTCTTGCTGCAAGAGTGACCGGTGTGATTTATGTCTTAGGTCTGAAAAGCTACGCAAACATGAGCGACAAGGGGACAGTCTCACCGAAAGAGAAAGAAGGCACAGAGAAGAGAGGGCGTGGAAGACCCCGCAAGCAGCCCCAGGTAAAAGCCTCTGACGTAAGTAGTGCCAATCTATTCTTCTATTTGGGGGGGGGGGGGGTACTGTTGTATCAGTTTGCATGTATAACCTTATAATTACAATAAGGATGTGGGCTTTTTTTTTTTCAAATGTATTTATTAAAAAAATGAAAATAGATTAAAAGCAAACCCTTAGCTCAGCTGATGCTCAGGTAGATATTACTGCAGGTGAGCTTCTCGTGCATGTCTCTCAGTGAAACTAAGACTCCTGAAATGGCTGCAGCATGCCCTTGTGACCATTTGCTCCCTCCTTATCACTGTAAGGGTAGAACAACAAACTCGCCACATGTATCACAGGTTTGTAAGCAACCTGTAACCTAAAGCCTTTAAACCAGATTTAACCCCCCCTGACGACCCACCTCTGCTCACCATGTAATGGATGACATAGCGGAGTCGAAGCGCACAGTGGCTCATATACCTGTCACTCAGCCTGCTGTGTTTTACTATTGAATTGCTCCGTTGCTATGAGCTGCGGTTGTAAACACGTTAGAAATGCAACAAGAGGCACGTCAGCCATGACGAAGCTTACAACCACACATGAATAAGATTCACCTCAAGCTGAATTTACCTTGCTTTTTGCATGTGATGGTAATCCCCTAAATAATTACTGTTGCATATTTCCCTTAATGACACATCTGTTGTTTGTGAACTTGTATTTGTTGGACCATGGCAACCTTTTTAGGATTTAATGAATGTGTTAGTTTCACTGTCTTTAAAAAGTTAACTTTGTCTGGGATTTTCAAATCCTTGTCCATATTTTGATTTGAACATCTCAGTCTTCCAATATAATCCATCCCTTTTTAAGTGTTTGTTTCTGAAATATTGTCCAGATGTTTTATACTATTATCGTGATTGTGATTGCCAGGAACCAAGTGGGTCCCCTACTCCAAAGAGGCCCAGAGGACGGCCGAAGGGCAGCAAAAACAAGACAACCGGCAAGGGCAAAGTAAGTCAGTGCAGTCTGCAGACATGTTTTCACATGGTGACATATTGTGAGTTCAGCGGCAGCTAGCACACATCCTGATCCAGAATAGCCACAATTCCAAGATAGGCAGGCAGCGTCAGCGTGACATTTGTTGTCAGGTCTTCTCTTGTAAGCACTTCCGTTTTTCAGAACCCTCCGATTCCTTTTGGTTGATGAACACTTTAACGGTAGCTAACCTCATTCTTATAAAGGATGTCCTGCTGTTACTTGAGATATATTTGTTGGCTGTAATCTGGCTGCTTCCCCTCATGGTGTCAGAAATAGCCTGGCTAGGGTTCCCCATTGTAAAGACCTTGGTTTACTGCCTTACACTTTCTTTTTTCTTTTTCTTTTCCTTTTTTTTTTTTTTTTTTTTTAAAGTGATGCTCACCCTCTACTTCCTGTCCTCCAGCTTCCTGCAGCTTGTCATGCACTGTGTGGTGCAGGTGCAGAGGCTGCAAGACTGTTTCCAAGCTGACACTAAGCACCCCTCCGCCCCCACCCAGCACACAGCCCTAGTTCTTCTCTGTCTGTCGTTACCATAGCAACAACTGATTTTTCTCTCCCGCCCCAACCCTCCAGCTCTCCCTGCGCTCAGTCTTCGCTGCTATGTATGGGAAAGGCAGAGGGAGAGGAAGTCGCGCATACATGTTTTGATATAGGTTTAGCAGCGAGGGCCGAGCTGCAGAGGGTTTGTGTCTCCGCTCAGTTTCACCAGCTGTCTCTGAGCCTCAGACCAGGTGGCCAGCGAACTGGAGTGCCCTGTGTGCAGTTCCTGTCGGCCTTCCAGATAATAGCCAATGAACCCAATGCCCTTATTCCATCTGTGTCATTGCAGAGGCCTTACTGCCATCTACAGGCAGCTAGATGCAAAGCTCTAGGAAATAGATTGTTTTTGGGGTGTTATTCAATAAGCAATGATGTAAACAAACAAAAACCTTAAAGTCTTAGGAGATCAGCAGGTCACTGACCTTGAGGATAACAACAAAATGTCAAAGCCCACTTGGAGCCCTCTTGACCTTGTTCTGTTTTCTCTCACAGAAGGCAACAGCAGCCCCATCTGCAGGGGGAAAACGCCGGGGAAGACCTAAGAAGGAGGTAAGAGCCAGTGGACAAACAAGTGTTCACATCGGTTAAACTGTTCCTCTCCCAATTGAATTACGATTGGTATGACTGTCTGCAGCAAAATTGCATTTTCCTAATTCCCTCGCCTGCCTTCCTCCTCTTGAGGCGAGTCATTTTTACTCATCAGCTATTTTGGGTTCTTGTGTTCATTCAGAAGGAGTTGCATGGTCGACCACTTTTTTTTTTTTTTTTTTTTTTACCTAGTTGTGTTTAGAAAGGCAAAATTCTTAAAGTGTGTTTTTAAACCAGATGTTGACAGCAGGATATTTTCTTTTTGGAGCGCCAAAATGAGTCGCCCAACTACATACAGCTGGTCAAAGCAGCATGTTTTAATCTAGGGAGAAATTGCGGTCTTGTAGTAACATTGTGTCATGTGCATGAGTGGTTAGGGCGTACTCAAAAAGTTGTCTGGATTGCATTAGTCACAGAAAGGAATGACCCACAGTTACCCTCCTAACTAGACTCCTCGTTTTTTATGAATGGATGTCTTGGGCAGCAGTAAGTGTGAGCAGGAAAGGCAAGAGGGCAAAAAGCAGGATGCCTCATTGTGACTCACCACTGTGTGTATGAATCACTTTTCACTACAGATGGCTCACTCTTCCCTTGGGTGTTCTTCATGCCACAATGGTTTATCAAAGAGATTTATAATAACATTTAGTCTTCTCTTGTTGGTACTTGGGGGTTATTAAAGTAAAAACAGTCGCATTGAGGCATGAATCACAGGCAGCTATTGTTGCTGAACAGTGATGGCGTGTTGGGCATTTTCCTTGTGGGTGTGGTCAAGGCGTAACTGAAACTTTCTTTTTTTTTCCCCCCCCTCTCTCTCTTTGCAGGAAAAGGAAGAAAAGGCATCCCAGGAATCATCTGAGGAGGAGGAAGAGGAAGAGGACCAGTAATTCACAACGCATGCTACCTCACTCAACATACTGACTTACTGTTAACCAGAACTGGGCTGTATCTCCAACGCCAGTGCCACCACATGACCACTGTTCACGACAAAGCCCCCTTTTGCCAAAGGAGGGTTAACACAGTACATATATCATGCAACAGCACTGGATAGAACGATGGACTTGCTCAAGCATAGATCTAAGAATTACATGAAAGGTAACAGCCAGTTTCTCTACATGTCATGTTATCACAAGTCTTTTATACTGGACAAAAAGGTGTGCTCCACGGAGCCTGGACATTTCCTTTTCTTTCCTTTTTTTTCCTCCCCCTAAAGATGGTTTGTAGGACATTTTCTCTGCTTAATGTTACTTATTTGTTGTACCCGCATCTGAGATGGTAGGGCATATAGATTTTTCTCCATGTTTTGTACTGGACAAAGGTGAATTTTACCTATACTTTTTTTTTTTTTTAATTTTTTTTGCTTTTGTGTGTTGTGTGGAGTGGTTAACCTATCCTTTGCATTGTATTCTAGATGGAGTTGAGCTTCAGCAATTAGGATGAGAATAGGTGACAGTAGAAGTATCTTTTCCTAATCTGCATAACTGACTTCACTCCCTGATTAGAGGAGAACCATCTTTACCCCGCTTCCTGTAGGACAGTTTAGATTTTAGTGATTCTTCTCAGACTTCCTTCCAGTTCTCTGCGTGTAGTGGGGAGATGTAAAAGTGTATCATTAGTCATCAGAATAGATCTGACTTACTGTTTATGTTCTCTTCGGGTTACATACATTTTTAAAACATGAGTGTGCTGCTTTTCATGTTATAATAAAACTTTTTCATGTGTTTTTTAAGGTTGGCAGAGTTCTAGGCTGAAAGTCATCAGTGTCGTTTCTTCAGGGAGCTTTTACAAATGCTGTTACATTGGCGTCTTTGTCCTCACATGGTCCTCAGTTTTCCAAGCGCTCACTCAATCACTCGAAAGGCAAACTGCAATTGGTCAAACAAGGAGTTTGATTGTAATAGAGGATAGTTGGTGGCACTACTATCCAACAGGGCTGTATGTTTTTTTTCATTCCATCTCGCTCTCACTGCTTCGCCTAGCTTGGTCCTCCTGTCATCACTTAGTACGGTAATAATAAACTTTTTTTTTTTTTTCCTTTGTCTTTGAAGATGTGTGTTGTATGCTGTCTGCTACAGTAAAGAACTTTTGTGTATTTCTAAGTGTCAGGGAACCCACAGTCACAGTCCACTTAACTGGGTTTTTCCACACACCTAAGCTGCTACAATCTCAGTTACGAAACCCGGAAAACTGCAACCAGGCGAGACAAAAAAAAAATGCCTGGAATTTCATACCTCACTCAACGGCTTACTTTACCATATAATTGCATTTAACTGGTTTTCAGATATTTTTTTTTCTCTAATGTAACCTCTGGCATGAGTTCGTAAGATGTTTTGTGTAACTTTTATATATAATTTTTTTTTTTTTTTTTTTTCCTCCTGACTGTAATGAGGTATCCAATATGTCAAGTGTGATTGTGACTACACAACACTTCTTGGCTCATTCATAACCGGAGCTTGCAGACAGGTTTTTAAATGTGTGAAGCAAGTCAGGGAGACCTGTCAGCTTGACGACTGTGTTCGCTGACTGTGGTAGATTAGCAGGTGTGTTTTTATCCTTTAAAAAAAAAAAAATCTTCTGGTGCACTGAAATATTAGTTCAGATTTCCATGGACAAATGTTTGTGTGTTTGTGATGGACTGGGCGCTCTTTCCACTGTTCCATGGGCCACTGTGTGTCTACCAGTGCCGCACGTGGCCATCCTCACCATACTCTTACAACAGTCATTTCATGTCCTTCATCAACTTCCTCCGACTACTCTCAATATGTCATTTTGCATAGTAATGTCAGTCATCCTTTGATTTATATACTGTAAACTCAACAGGATGGGATCATTCTTTTTAATGTACACGTATATAAATGTACAATGTCTATATTTCTATGGTGCCCTACAACAATTTGTATCAGAAAATGGTCAATAAAGAGAATTTTCTTTGTCATTTGTTTTCATATTACACTGCTCTGTAACTCATGCAGGCTACAATGATGCACTGCAACTATCTACAAAAGTGACACTTTTTTTTCAGTGTTTCACCTTACCCAGTCTCTCGGAGCAATAGTCGTACAGTCTGAAAGGAGAAACTTTGTAACAGTGCTGCAGAAATTACATGTATATCAGTAGTTCTTAGACTTGTCAAGTTTCACCTGAAGCAGAGCCTTCCATGCAAAGTTTATCAGAGGGGTGTACTAAAAAGTTAGCCAGCTATGTCCCAGTCTAATAATGTTTAAAGGTTTCAAAGCTCTAATTTGCAGCGGTCATGTGAGACAGGTCAGTTCCGATAGGGCCTGCTTATTTCTCTTCAAGTCCCAATTAACAGCTCTTCCCATCTAGCCAGGAAGTGACTTCACCTGTTTGGGAGCCTATATAAGCAGGGTTCCTCCCGAGATGCCCAATTGGAATTGCTGCATTCATGGTGATCAACTTTGTGCAGAAGATCAATCATATAACATGGAAGCGCTCCTTTTATGTGAGCTGTCACAGAACCTGAAGCAGAAAGCCCGGCTTAACTGTTAAACCACTGTCATGACACCTGTTGTCGGGTTTTGACAAGCCAGATAAAGCAAAGAAAGCCTTGCTGCACTGAACTTCATTTGTAGTACACCCCTCTAGTGTTTCACCTGTGCAAATCTTCTGATCCAACACTGGGCACAGTTTTAATGATGAATGACTCATTTCATAGATTTCTTCACAAAAGCTGAAAAGAAACAAAAAAAAAAAAAAAACTAGCTAATGCATAGAATAGAAACACAATTACATTCATACTTAAGCACCTCTGGATATAAGTTGGCTATACCAAGCTTTACCCTGTAGAGCTGGATTCTTAAAGTTTTCAAGACTGCCAATTTAGAGAGCCAGTATAAGGAGACTACCAAGGAAAAATGCACACAAACACTTTAAAGTGCCCGTTATGCAAATAGTGGTTGATGTTGGCAACTGCATTTTTTTTTTGGCTAGTTTTTAACAATTACTGAGCCGGCTGTTCCATTTCCTCACACTCGCTGCATTTGCCAGTGTTAATAAGATTGATCCATCTATGATAACTACAACTAAAGGAGTTGAAATCTAGTAGAAATGCTCCCACTTTTTTTTGCACTGCTATAACAGGACACAAAATGTTAAGCCACACTTTGAGAACCCCAGCTGTAGCGGGTCAGGGCGGGGCTGGAGCCTAACCCAGAGAAGTAGTGCACTCCCTGGACAGGTGGTGGCCAAAACTAGCACTGAGACAACCAGCAACACTCACAGTCAGCCCTGGGGGGGGGTTTCTTTAGATGCTCTGGAGAATGCAGTGAGAAAACACAAATGCCACACTGAAAAATTGCAGGCAACCATCAAGTATGAACCCAGAACCTTTTTGCTTGTTAGGCACCACCATGCCGCCCACACTTTTAGATGTCATAACTGATAACATGACATGTTTGAGCACTACTTGCTCGGTACAATACATTAGCTGCTGGACTGAGTAATGTTCCCCCATTTGGGGGCAGTTAAACAGTTCAATTGTTCTTAAGTTTACATTCACAAATGCAAGGCAAATAAGGAACTGGAGAGGTTATAACTTGTAAAGAAAAACAAAGAGCAAGATTTCCTGAGTGCTTGATACAGTCACGCTTATGGCATTCATCTGGACAGATTCTTCAGCTGGAGGTAAATTTGTTGGTGCCATGCCTTGTAGACAGGACATATTTTGAGAACTAGTCAGCGCTCATTTTAGGGATGAGAGGTTGGTGTTATTTACTTCCATATCTGGCTTTTCATGCCATTGATAAGAGTCACAGGATTTGGCTAAACCACAGTAAGATGTGAATCTCCAGGCAGCACGTTAGATTCTGTAAGCAAAGTAAAACTAAAGAGGGCTGTTCAATCATTTCACTCGAAATGAAAGTGAAATCAATTTTACCAGCCCGATTTTAGCGGCTAATTTTAGTTTTTTTCAGCAGTATGAGGCTTTGAATTTAAAACTCTTTCTGAAAGATGTAACTGCTGAACACTAGACATTTTATCATAGGAGCCTTAATTGTTGCTAATGCACTGCACACCTCTTTAAAAAAATCACCAATGCAGGCAATGATCGCAGCCCCTCTCACAGCAGGACTGCTGATTTTTTGAACAGCGCAGCACATTCGTGCCACAAACAGCACAGCTGGCACGAATGCTTACTGCAACCCACAGGAACATAACTGCTCGCCACACGTCGCCCACAATAACACAGCAAATATAAACAACAGATTAAAAACCTACAGGTACCTGTACCTTTTAAATTTTGATTCATGTCAATGAATTTTACAATAAAAAAACATGTTTAAATAAATAATTTCAAATAAATAAGCTTAAGGTGTTGAGTCTGTTAGGCACACGGGATTGGCGTAAAGAGAAAAACAGGAAAATGCTTATTGTTGCTGATGTGCTCAGAGATGACAGGAAAAGGAAGCAAATAAAAGCGAAGACGTACTGTACACGATTGTTTGTACATCATGATAAGAATTACTGATCTCTGCGGCTGTAGGTTTGGCGTCACGCTGCACAGTGCTCAACGTCAGGGTTTACAAACATCATGCACTGACGTCTTTGGTCAGAAGAGGGTGTTGCTGTTGATAACTTGAGGCCCAACCTTGTACTATCTGAAAAAAACAATACAGTGAAAGAACAGTTTAGTTAAACAGTCATTAAAGGAGACATGCATGCAAAATCCACTTTTTTAGCCCTTAAATACATATTTTTGTGTACTTTGAGCATCTAGGAGTGCAGGAAATTTAAATGTATTCTCTCCCAGTGCTGCGTAGATATCTTTATATTCTTTTTGGGTCATAATTTTTAGTCTGTTCAGTTTTCTTTGTTCCCTGTTACGTTTTCTTATCTGTTACGTCACAGTATTTGCCGTGGAACTGCTAAACAAGGGCATGGACTTCCAGCTAACCAATTTCGTGAATCCTCCATTTTTTTTTCTCGCAGCAATTTTGTAGTCCAGTTCAGTTATGCCGTAGTTGCAAGTAGACAAGTCAAAATGTTCGGTTGTTGGGTGTATTACCCACACGATTCCTTACATCGCCCCCTGGCATCAGAGCCTCTTCAAAGTGCCTGGTTAAATTTTATTTTTCTCGGAAATGTACTCACATCAGTGGGGAAAGTCCTCCTTGTTTCTCTGCCGGTAGCTAATCGTATCGCTGCTATCATACTACAAAAATGACCGAACGGGGTGGAGTGGAACACTCTGTGACCTGGAGGGGGGCGGGGCGTGAAATGTCTCATTTACATTTAAAGAGACCGCACCAAAACGCGTTGCTCTAAGACGAGCCTCAGAAAAGGTGTAAAAACTCTCTTACTATAACTTGAATGACGAAGATGATGAATTATGTAGCTGTGCAGTACTGATGGCAATAAAGGTGATGCAGTATCTTCGCCCTTGACGGTTACTTCTATTTCTGCTAAAGGCGTAGTAGTAACTTATCTCTTCGTCCGAGTGATGAACATAGTTATGGGGTATTACAGAAATACCTATATACCACTAAATCCCGCAAGATAGTGAAAACTCCACAAAACATAATTTGTAATATCTTTTTTTTTTTTTAAATGTGAGATACATAGAAGCCACAATAAGTGAACCGCGATATAGCGAGGGACCACTGTATAATGTAAATAGTATTGGTCCTAGCACAGAACCCTGTGGAACTCCATAACTAATTTCTGTGTGTGTGAGGAAGACGCCCTATTGACATGAACAAATTGGAGTCTATCAGATAGACATGATTCAAACCACTGCAGTGCAGGACCTTCCATACCTATGACATGCTCCAATATCTGTAATAAAATATTATGGTATTGAACACTGCACTGAGATCTAGCAGGGCAAGCACAGAGATGCATCCACTGTCAGAGGCTATAAGACGGTCATTTGTAACCTTCACTAATGCTCTTTCTGTCCTGTGATGAATTCTGAAACCTGACTTCAAATAAACTATTCCTCTGCAGATGATTAGTTAGCTGCTTTACAACTACTCTTTCAAGAATGTTTGAAATAAAAGAAAAGCTAGAGATTGGACTAGAATTAGTTAACATAGCTGGGTCAAGTAAAGGCTTTTTAAGTAATGGTTTACTTACTGACACCTTAAAGGCCTGTGTTATGTAGCCTGTTAATAAAGATAGATTGATCATATTTAAGATTGAAGTATTAATTAATGGTAGGACTTCTAGTAGGAATGGGGTCAAATAGACATGTTGATGGTTTGGAGGAAGTAATTATTGAAGTTAACTCAGAAAGCTTAATCAGAGAGAGAGAGTTTAAATAAGTATCAGCAGTTTTAAAAGTCGCTGTACACAAAGATACGTCTGTGGGACAGCTGTAAATATTTTTTACTCTAATGGCTAAAATTTTATGAAGAAATTCAAGAAGTCATTACTAGTTAAAATTAGAGGAACGCTACTGTGATTCATATTGAGATGTCCTAGTTTTATGAGGGCTTTTTTTTTTTTTAATAGACCAGCAAACTATTTTTCCTAGCCAAACAAAGGTCTTCTAAATTAGTGACAAGTCATTTCCTCTCCAGCTTATGGGTTATCTGCTTTAAGTCATACATTTATGAGTTATACCAGGGAGTCAAGCCCCTTTGATTTGAAGATTTATTTTTTAGAGGAGCCACAGTATCCAGAGTCATATGCAATGAGGATGTAACACTATTGACAATATACCTGACTTCTGCAGGAGTAAGGTTTAGTAGCTGCTCTGCATTGTGTTGGCACATGGCATTGGAAAAAATAACAGTGGAGGAATCACTTCCTTAAGCTTAGTTACAGCACTTTCAGAAAGACATCTAGAGTAATGAAATTAGACATTTAAAATTGAGGCTGTATAAGAAATGAGATAATAATGTATTTTTATGAAAGTCAAAGCTGGAGACAACGCCAGGTGTGACTCACAGATTGACAGTCATAGGAGATGCTTCAGAGCAACATGAGTAAGATGGTGAAATGAAGCGCCTCAGACTGCAGGGGGTTTATGAGCTCTGTGTCATTCACCCACCCAGTGCCTCTCTAACCCTCAGGGGAGAGGAGGAAGTCCCTCATTCGAACCTTGAAGCTGAATACATCATGACATTGTCCCCTAGTTTGAATCCTGCTGCTCTCCCTGCTAACCTCTGACCCGAGGAGCTCAGTTATGCACAAAGGCCACAAAGTTCTATTAGAGCAGGGATGACTCTGCAGACTTTTGCTCACAGCTCAACTGAAAACTTTACTGCCTAAGTCACAATGTACCAGGCAGGCATGTGTGGCAAAGGCTCAGAAGCACCAAGTTTTGGAATATTAGTCATTTGAGTTACAGAGGAATATAATAGGCTTGAGGCTGCAGTTCTGACATGTGGTAAATAGAGTTGTAAGATTTAGAAAGACATGAGTGGGAATAGGCAAAGACTGTTAGGCTTTTACACAATAATTTTCTGTCATAAACATTCCGCCACCCTCTCATTTAAGGATGTCAGTTGAGATGCTGCAGTAACTTAATTGCACCCATCTCACCTATGATTTAGATATCAAACCTGGCATGTTAAAGAGTTATGATATTGCTGCACTGGAATTTGTACTATTCACAGCCCACCAACAACATAATTCACTTTCAGAGGATCATCTATGAAAATTCATTTTGCTAGAAATTGTGTTTTTGATGTTACTCCTGTGTCACATTTCGTAGAGGAAGAACACATTGTTCTACTGGGTTTGTTAACTGAGCTGCCTCACGTTAAAAAAGCCTCCTTACAGTTTTGCAGGGTTTACCAGTGTTGTCTGTAAGAAAACCTAGGCCTATGGCTCTGCTTCAGGTTGCATGGGGTACCCAATGGTATACCCCTTCCTAAGCAGGACAGACATAAATACTGTCAGACGCCATCCCAGTCTTTGCACACATGCACAAATCCCTTCTCTTATAGCTGTTTGTGTATACAGCTCACCAGAAGCGGCTTAGCTCCTTGTCGACCTTGAGGGATCGATGCCGAGGTGGTACAGCAGAGCTGAGTGGCCATGTGGAAGCTCATAAATAAGAATGAAGGATGGTCTCAGGGGCCTAGGGTGAGGAGGGTGTGGGGGCCGTCAAGAAACACCCTGGTATACAGAAGCATGACATAGACACTTGGCTGTCCAGCGCCCCCTCACTTGTCTGGAGATTAATTACGCCCGTTTCCACATTACAATCCAGTCCCTCCCTCTGGGGAACCTTGACTCGTTCAACCTCATATGCACTTGCCGTCCATGAAAATCTATCAGGCTACAGATTGGGGTCTTTATGCTACTGTTAGGTTGCCTTAGAGGCTAAGAATTCATATTCATGTAATCAAATATCATTTAATACAACCTCTTTCTTCTCACTGCATATCTGTAATCGTATATGCAATTCAGGAAAAGGTGCTGGAACTCTTTTTGCATTGCCCTTTCCCTGCATGATGACTGTGTTGCACTCATCACTCACCACATTGCCCTCAGAGTTTAAGCTGCCATTAGATATTGATAAGGCCTTTGAAAAATCACCCTCATAGAAAGCATTCTGCCAACAAGACCCATAAAGTAAGCTGTGGATCTATAAAGAGGGATAATGATGCTTAAAACCTGCCACACCGTACACGCTAATATATCAGGCACCAATTAAGTGGTATTTGTGGTTTTCTGCAACAGTGCACTGTCATTTAGGGGAAAACCTTGGGTTTTACAGAAAATTCTTAGCTCCAGATTTTCTATATGCTTTTTTCTTAGAGTTTTTATTAAAATATTTTGTAGCTTCTAAGTAGCAGGTATGCTCCTTATTAGGAAAAGAAGCAGTTAAAGTTTAGTTTATGCTAACCTTGCTTGAATACTTTGTTACATTAAATACAATTATCACCACACACCCTGAGCCTTTAGTCAGTAATTATGACTGGTGATTGACATAAAGTTCTTATCTCCTATTCTATTATTTATCTCATATACCCATCCATTCCTGAGTCCATGTAGATAAAATACTGACTTAATTCCATTTCTGCAGCATAGCTATAAAACTGAATGTCATGGCAGTGAGAAAAGATGACATTTCAGCTAACTTTGTGATAAAGTATAATGTGGCTAAAATGCTGACATAGAATCTATTATTCAGTTCACAGTGGTGTAATATAAGAATTGTGTTTTCTGGTAGGAGGATTTTCCTTGAATTTTGAAGTATTTAGCAACCTGGTCTTTGGTCACTGCCACCTTTATTCCACTCAAAATCCCTACAGGCTGCCCTCTGACATGAGAATGAAATGTTTTTAAAGATGTTCATTTTAGAACCCACTTAAACACTGTTGTTCTTTAAATAAAACCTGCTGTTATAGTTGGGGGGGAAGCGCTCCCTTGTAGTTTATAATATATTTATAATACAGTATTACAGCTATTTTAAATGCAGTATTCTTGTCCTTTCTTAAGCTCATAGTGGTGCATAAATGTGTTTGTCTTTATCTCTTTCTTCTACAATATAAAATGTTCACAACTGAAATATGTGAGCAAGGTAGTTTCATGGCTCATTTAAAAATAATCTATCACTTTTAATTAGATCATTTAAAAGTGAATGGATTAGCAAACACAGTGAAATCTAAACATAGACCTTATAACACCATTTATTATGAGTCACGTTCCCTGGGGCACAAATACTTGAGTTTTTACTAGAAGAGAAAAGATTATATCAAGAGACAAATGGAGAGCTAATACGTGGGATTACCACTGGATTTTTTACCCACTTAGTCTTTAATTTTTTGGTATTAATTTTTGTTTATTTCTAGGAGATGTTATGTATTAATTAACTTACCTTTTTGTAAAAAAAAAAAAAAAACAGCTACTATAAATCTAAATGCTCTGGGGTTAGATCATGAACTAATCTGCAATTAAAAAGTAAAACACAAATTTCATCAAAATAAAATCAGTGTAAGAAAAATTGTTTTTCGGATGGTTTTACAATGAAAGTTGGTAAATATATTACATTTTAACATATCAGCAGGAATTTGCAACACTCTTAAATCAACACTCTTTTATGTTGTCTTGTATTAGCTACCTCTCATGTCGGCAGCTCAAGAGAGACGGATAGCTTCTGTTTAGAGTATGCCTAATTATACAACAGCAAAATTATTAAACTTGTCTGTAGATCATGTTTGGCTAGTTATTAATTGGTTCCTAGTTTGCAGGTGTTTCCCCTGAAGGGCCCAGGGTAATGAAACACTAATTTCCCAGAAACTAGACCTGGTAGAAAATATAAAACTGTGGAAAATATAAATCTGGCTCCCTAAGCCTGATTGAGGGCACTCTCATCATGAGTATAATAATGTAACTCAGTTTTTAATGCAAACCTCCAGATTGATGTGTGAATTAAGGACAAGATTTGATAAGAAAATGCAAATTCAAATCTACCAGAACCACCAAAACTTGACATGATCTGGGGTTATCTTTTCTTCCTACCCAAGCCCAATGAGAAACTGCTGCTTCCACAAAAACTCTTAACTTTGTACTTGTGCTGATGCTTGAACATTTACTAGCTTTATCTACACATTCTTGCATGACTCAGAACTTTTTTTGTATTATTTTATTCTCTTTTTTGCTCATACCCTTCAGTGCCTCTCTTTGCCCTTGTATCTGTTTCCATCTCTCTGTATATCTGTCCGTCTCACTTGCTCTCTCTGTTTTTAAATCTAAGCTTCAGAAGACTATATGGGGAAGATAGCTGACAGGCTATCTAGGTTCTCAGTGAGAACATGACAGATATGCTCTACCCTCGCCTCCGTGTGCATGTCGAGGCTGACTCTGCGCCAGTGCCGCTGTCGGGATTGCATTGTGACTGCTCACTGTCAAAAAAGAAACCTCTCTATCATCTTTATTTATTCCACAGGAAATATGTTACTTAAATATCACCTTTACTCTCTGAAATAGAATAACATTTGGAGGTGAGAAAACAACACATAAAATTCTGTTTATTTACCGTTAAAGCACCTGCCTGACTCGCTTTTCCAAACCTGGAAACCTCAACAGTTTAAAACAGCATGTCCCAGTACACTGTGGACTGCACTTTGCACACCTTTCACCCACCCACCCTCTGCACTGCAGAACGAGGGGTATGTGCTCAGTCTTTATGTTTTCCTTGGGGTATATACTTATCCAGCCATAGGCACAGTGCTCTAGAAGTAGAACCAAAAGAGGCGCAGTCTGGAGGGAGGGGCAAGTTCCTTTCATGAGCCAAAAGTAAAACAGCCGGATATTATGTCATATTGCATACCTCTACTCTTCCCTCTACACTGTTCTGTTTGTGTCCCTGTTCATCTCCTGATCCGGAATGAGATGACCTCTCTGAAAACAAACCTTGACTTTGCACAATGGGGACTTTGGTTTACTAGTCGGGCCTGTGTTGTGAACCTCTGGATCCGCTCTTAAGTACAGAGACCATGCCATAAATCAAAAGGGGTAATGGCTGTTCTCTCCTCTTCTGAGGTTATTAATGATGTGAGCTGAGAGAGGACAAAGCCGGAAGCTTGCTGCTCCTGCTGGGGCTGTGAGCTTTGCCTTGTATTTAAACCCCTTAATTCCGTATGGCTACATGTACAGTATGTGTGCGTGTCTGGATTGGCTATGCACATGCATGCATGTTTTTTTGTTCTGAACAAAGTGATCACTTTGACATTCCAAATAAGTCGCCCTGCGGTCTGCTATATGTGGCAACAATACAAATCTCATAATCCTCACATTTGTATAATGGAATAATTCAAATGGGAGCTGGGTGCAAAGAAGGAAAGAAGTAACACTTCCTGTGTCTTCACTGGTGAATGTGATTTTTCAGCCCCCACCCCAAAAAAGAACCCCACCCCCCCCCCCAAAAAAAACAAACCTGAATCTAAGAATTCTTTGTAAAGGATCCGCCTCACACAGCATCGTTCACAGACAGCCATGTAAGGCACATTTATTAGACTACTTGTAGAGAAGAATGTATTCTTGTGCAAAAACAATGACAGCATGGCACACTGATATGAATATATGAATATTTTTATTTTTATTTACATGACCATGTAAATGTAAACTCATTTAATTGTAAGAGATGTGAGGATCGTTTTAATTATCTAAGTAAATAAGATGTTAAAAGAAGGTTTGTTAGTCTGAAAGGTCATGAATATTGTTGAATTATTGATTCATGGCTTTTACTCATAAGAATAAATCATTCTGACAGCTTATTGCCTCAAGGGGAGAAAATGATTATATCACTGCTCTTTGATATTTTAATATAAATAACCGAGAAAATGAAAGGAAGACACTGAGAAATAAACAGAAAATGTAGCATTGCTTACTAGCAACATTTAAATAAGTGAAGTGTATGTTGTTGTTTTTTTTGGTTGTTTTTTTTTAGCATGTGTCTTCATCCAGGATCAAACTAGTTAGGCTAATGTGTAAACCATTACACTATGGAGCCTCTAGTATATCAGTTGAAGGGTCTTAAATTGAATATTGATGCATTATTGCTATAGGGAGTAATACTGTACTTTCATGAATATTTGTGTTGGGTTTTTTTTTTGGGGGGGGGGGGGTCAACAGATCAATTTTCAGGCATTGTATACTTATCATATTTTTCATTTTCTTCAGGGTGACTTACTAAAGTAGATTCAATCCCCACAGAAGCAAACACTGGAAGCTGTCCAGTGGTGACAATTTTTTTTCCCTGCATGAAGTTTACATTAGTGAGGGCAATAAGTCATTTAGAAGCAGAAGAATAGTGCTGGGTTTTGGTCCTAACTTCGGGGTTCAAAGCAATGGTACCTCGGTTTCACTGTACGTTTTTTAAATTTTATTATTTAATTATTTATTTATTTATTTTTAAGTCTTGCATTACATTACTTGATTACCCCCTTAGAGAAAGCACTTTGTTGCACTACTAATTAAATTACTGTCCTGTTACTCCCCAACATGGCTTGAAATGCACTGTTACATAATTGCCAGTTAATAATACCAACCTTAGGCACCGTGGGCTATAGTCCCATGCACTGACACAGATCCCCATCCTAATGAGGAAACACATGCGCTCTTTCTTTTATTGTTTAAGTATGAACACAAAGCAAAGTTGAAACTCAGCTCAAAAAGGCCTCAACACAATCACCGCTGTAATTCTAATGTACAAACATGTACAGGTAGAAATGGAGGCTACAGTGCTATAAGCCTGACTACTCACTGCTGCCATTGTTACCTGTTGAAAATCGACGTCTGGCTCCTGAACTGAGGTCAGCATACATTCACTCAGGGCTCGTTGCTAGCTTTGTGTTAGCATGCTGTCTGTGCAAATGTAATGCAGTTTTTGCAGTTTACCATTGCGCTCTTGTACCTTTGTGCAGTAAAAATAAAAGTAATGTCCATATCTCCACTCCAAGGCAAGTTTGATGTTTTTTTCTTTCCAGCCCCCCTTGTGCAGTTCATTGAAGAACCTTTGTAAAGTAAGTAACAACATAATTGTAACTTTAGTGTGTGATTACTGAATTCAGCAAAATTTTACATTGCTGCATGTATTGTGATTACAGTAATATGTTGTTTTGTAGTGTGTTACATAGTAAACTGGATTCAAGTAGCAAAAGGAAGCCAGTGCAGTGAACACAGAAGTAAGGTGCCTGTTTTTTTTCAGACCTGGGGAGCTGAGCACCAGGCAGTAAGTGATGCTGTTAACAGAGTGCAATTTGACTTAATTATTGTAGTGCTATCAAGCCTTTATAACATAAACTGTGATGCACATACAGAGTAGAAGGGCTGTGTTGGCCTAGGTGCATCTCTGCAGGCACAGTGGTTGATGAAAGAGAGAACTAACACCAGGGATCTTATTTCCCTCTTTACACCCCTTTCTGTGAGAGAGCACTGAATAATGATCAATGCCACATGTGGCAGATTTAGCATAATAATCCATAATTACATTAGTAGACATACAGTGTCATGAAGCATTTACCCCCTTTTTTACTTTTTTTTGCATACTTTTCACACTTACATGTTTCAGATCATCAAACAAATTTTAACATTAGACTTGAGATGACCCAAGTAAACACAAGATGATGTTCTTTAATGATTATTTAATTTGGGGAAAAAGTCATCCAAACATGGCCCTGTGTGAAAAAGTAATTTTATCAAGCTCGTTAGCTAACTCAATGATTATAGCTTTTATA
>JAVDPK010001877.1:99281-142590 GCA_034780415.1 Cichlasoma orientale
GAAAAGGATAAGTGGAAGCAAATGGATGGATGAACTCCTAGCTTTATTAACCTTCAACAGTGACTATTTTGGTATTAAAGACAAGATGGCTGTATGATGGGATGAACATGTTAGCATGATGTCAAGCATATTTTTATTTTCATCACTAAATTATCTGTCAGCTATGGTGTCTGCACATTAACAGAAGGTGAAGTCACATCTTCAAACTCTGTGATATTTCCTTATCAAGATGTACACCTATTAATTTAATTTATTAAATGATTAATAAAACTAATAAAAGCCACAAATGATTATAATTCAAGTTAGAACCAGTGGACTTCAGTATTTTGCTCGATAAATGATGGTCAAAATGTCCTAAATTAATTTCCTCTCTGTGGAATTATCGACTGTTTCTGCATTAGCTGAAGCTTCGCTTATGTTTTTTAATTAGAGTTTCACGCTGGGTAGCAATTTGCTTTCCTTTATATTTTTATCTTTTAAAAATACCAGCAAACAGCAATGGACTCATTTGTGCAGAAAACAAAATGAGCCATTGAATGAGCTCAGAGACGTGTCTAAAACGTGGTTTTAAGGGGTTGCGGGGTGAATTTAAACACGGTCTAGCCTACATTATACACTGGTGTGCAGACAGTAAATTTTGTCAACCTTTGCTAAACAGACAGCAGAAAGACTCCAATCTGTAAAACAGATGCTGAATATGTAAATTATCATTTGCATCAACCAATTCAAACAGTCATTTTTCCACACCATTTTCACCACAGTTTACTACATTTGAACTCACTAGTTTATAATTCTCCCAGCATTAATTTTATTCAGCAGATGGTGTATTAGCGTGCAATTATAAAGAAATCAAAGAAACTGTTATTAAATATGCCACATTGCACTGTGCAGTTTAATCTTCCCTTAATTGTAATAGTTCAAACTGAAAGCCAGATAATCTCTTAATATCTTCCTGCAATAAAGATGACTGCTGTTTTGACTCACCGTGGGTTGATTTTCATTTAGATTCCAATTAGGGGAATTAGCAGCATTTTAACCTACTGTTACTTGATGTTCAAAGAACTGACCCCAGCATCTAATGCTTTTTTTTTTTTCCACAGGTGATCCTGCAGGAGACTGACAGTCGTCTCTTACGTTTATGGAAACCTGACCTCCCATTGGTGGAGAAGGTGAGTTGTCTGTGTTTGTGTTTATTATCCTGTTTGCTGGAATCTCAGTTTAGTCTGAAGATACAGCGGGATGTCAAAGGGACAATGCCGAGCACAGACCCACAGCTTCCAGAAGATTTTTAATATATAATGCTAAATAAACCACTTCAGTTCATTAATAGCTCTTTGACACTGGTGTTAATATTTGATGAGGGTGTCGCAGCCTTTTTATAGGCAAACTGAAGGTCAGGTTATCTTTGTTGCTTATTGGAGACTTTTAAATTGTGTTATTCTTTAAGTGCTGCACTTTGTGTCGTGCACTGCATGATTGGATGTAGGATTACAGCGCAACTGAAGGGTTGCATTTCAGTTTCCTGGCTACTCCAGCAGTCATATCGACTGACGTACTCTCTGTGGTAGTATTGCTGTTTTGACTCTAAATATTTTCACGTTCTTTTCTTAGAAGAGATTATCTCAGATTTTATTTTTATTATCTCACCAGGAGTAGATTTCCCCGTCTCACAGGAAAGAATGATTACTCAGAGGTAGTTATTGATTTTCCTTGTTTGATCTCTTTGTTCTGTGGGCATTGGGACAGAATTTCACTGCAGTGAGGAGGTTAAGCATCTGTTTGATGAGCACAGTCTGTTGTTTGTATATGCAAGAAGGCTCATCAGAACATGATGGCCCAGTTCAGAAAGGCTTCTCCAGGGATCCTGTGCAGTTTGGACAGGGAGGAACAGGAAGCTGGGTCAGAAGAATATATATAGAGAGTGTTTTTTATTGGTAAACAGGGAGATTATTTAGAGATTATTTTATGTTCTACTTTCTTCCATTTAAACCACACTGACTTTTTTGTTTTGTGTAAATTCTTCTTAGATGATTTGGATTTATTAACTGGATTAAACTGAAATGTCCCTATTTCATTCAAAATTCAATAATGAGGAAGTTACCTACACTACAGTAGGCTTTGATAAAGTCTGTATCAAGTCATTATTATGTCTATTTAAGTCATAACACAAATCACTAACCTTTAAATCACACTTTTTCCCATCATAGTGCACTAAATGGGCAAAATGTATCTATGCTAATCACCTACTGCTCCCATATTCACAGGGGTCACCACAACAGGCAGCGCCACATGTTTGATTTGGGAGATTTTTACACCACATTCCCTTTTTGACCCAAACCCAAAGGGATTTGTGCCTCCTCCTGGGATCAAACCAGGGAGCTTTTGCGTGTTAGGTGAATGTGTAACCCATTACACAATAGAACCACAGTTATTCACCAATATTTAAAAAGTAAGTAGTTAAGAATTGAGAAAGAAATTGTGCATAAGATTAAGATTTTGCTGTGCAAAAGTAACATCGTTAAAAAAATGCAGAAATAAATGAGAGAATAAAAGTGCTTCTTAAGTTAGTGTATTATCAAATCTCAGCCACACCGTTTTGCATGGCCTGCAAACTTATCCTAATATCCTAATTTCAGATTTAAATTTAGACTTGATCCCTGCTTCCTCCTGGTGGCAGCCAGGAGAGGTTAAGCTAAGCTAGGTGGCTTGTTTGCACCGTCAGGCTGGTTAGACGTTCCTCACATAGAAACATTTACACCACACAGATATTTTTCTTTCTTCCACATTTAGAAGCCATCAGCTTTAATTTGGCTCGTCATTAGACATAAACAGCCATCACTCTGTGAGCCAAACTGGCAGTGCTTGTTGTCAAGACTGCTAATAAACATTAAGGGAAGACAGAGGCATGTGCCAACTTTAAAGATTATGGAAAGAACCAAAGGTTGAACAGATTTTTTTTTATTTCAAACCACAGCTGCTGTTTGCTGTGGTTTGAAATGGTTAAATTACTGAATTTTTCCTTTCAATTGACAAGTCACATTTTTAAGTAGACAAACAGCAAATGTGCCCTGATCACACAAGTCCAGCTCTAGATTTTTGCAGCTTAGGTCTGTTTTGTGTATCAAATCTTCAGTCTCCCAGCTCTCTAACTGGACACATGGGGAGATCTGTAAGCTACTCTAAGTGGCCTTGGGGTATAAGTGGACATAAATAGGAATGTAAAGTGATTACACACTGGGCACTGACATATCTCTGGATAAATTGGTGTTGCTTATTTTCTCCTGCCATTGTGATCATATAAAGTTCATTTCAGTGGCACTGCCTCTGCTGCATTTTAAGAGAGATAGCTTGTTGCTATAAGATTTTCCAGTCAAGTTATGTACGTACATTTGCAGTTCCTAGAGGACAGATCCTAATGACTTTGGCGATCCCCTGACTTTTTGCTAGCACAGCTCTAAGGTTCATGTTTGTGTGTGATAGTGAATACAGTCACATACAATTGGTTAGGTACACCTTTTGAACAGTTTGTTAATACAAATATCTAATCAGTCAATCACGTGGCAGCAACTCATTGCACTTAGGCATGTAGACACTGTCAAGACGACAAGCTGAAGTTCAAAACAAGCATCAGAATGAGGAAAAAGGGTGATTTAAGTGATTTTGAATGTGGCGTGGCTTTTGGTGCCCGACAAGCTGGTCTGAGTATTTCTGAAACTGCTACTACTGGGATTTCCCACACAATTATCTCTATGGTTTGCAGAGAATGGTCTGAAAAGAGAGAATATCTAATGAGCGGCAGTTCTCTGGGCAGAAATGCCTTGTTTATATCAGAGGTCTGAGGAGAATGGCCAGACTGCTTCGAGCTGATAGGAATCTATGCCAGGAAGAATTAAGGCAGTTTTGGAGGCAAAAGGGTACTAGCAAGGTGTACCTAATAAACCTGCTTACAGCACAAGCATTATAAACATTGTTATTATAGGTATATTTGTCATGTGATGGACAGGGAGTGGTCAACTGACCTGTGCTGCTGCTGGTTCTGAGGTTTAGTGTTCTTTGTGGATTAAGCCATCTATATTCTACATTATAAAAGCAGATCCTAAATCAGCCATCATGGCTGCCTTCCAACCCATGGCCAGTATAAATCTAGTATATAATTAGAATTTGGCAAGTGTTACTAAAGAACATTATCATGTTAAG
The DNA here is from genome assembly GCA_034780415.1 of Cichlasoma orientale. Classification (NCBI taxonomy): domain Eukaryota; kingdom Metazoa; phylum Chordata; class Actinopteri; order Cichliformes; family Cichlidae; genus Cichlasoma; species Cichlasoma orientale. The sequence goes on from JAVDPK010001877.1 coordinate 103,479, forward strand.
CTCAAACTGATAACTCTTTTTAGAAGCAAGTCCTGTTACTTAGTTACCCATAATGAAACACATCTAGTCGCTCATTGGGCAGTTATTTTGGAGCGTTATCTAAATTAACTTTAATTTCAATGGTCAACAAGTGTACGTGCAGATTTTCCTGTCAAATCTGCCACTAACCGCTTAAACGTTTACCGACTGTGCTCACAAATAGTGTTTTAAAAGCTGGTTCCTCTGGAAGTTATGCTATTACTAATATGCTACTAACTGCTCAGGGTTCCTTTAGTGCCAGGTCTCTCTCTCTCATAATGTCTCTGCTGCTACCCAGGGCCTAACACAGCAGTGATATATAATGTTTGAATAACAGGAAATTATCATTTAATTTGTTCACCTGAAAGACAGCACAGAGCTCTAAGCACAAGTGGCCTCTACCACACCAGGCAAGACCCCAGGTGCAGGCTGTGCAGAGATGCCCCTGAAACAATCCAGCACATAAAAGCAGGGTGCAAGCGTCTATCAGGCAGGGCATACATTGAACACATAACCATTACATAATCAAGTGACTGGCATAGTTTACAGGAACATCTGTGCTGACTATGACCTGGAAGTCCCAAAGTCAAGACGGGATACGCCCCCAAAGGTAGTTGAGAATGACCAAGCTAAGATCCTGTGGGACTTTCAGATACAGATGGATAAACTGGTGATGGCTAACCAACCAGACGAAGTAGTGGTGGACAAGCAGAGCAAGAAATCCGTAGTGATAGATGTAGCAATACCAAGCGATAGCAATATCATGAAGAATGAACATGAGAAGCATGAGAAATACCAAGGGCTGAGAGAAGAGTTAGAGAGGATGTGGAAAGTGAAGGCAACAGTGGTGTCCATGGTAATCCGAACACTCAGGGCAATGACCCCCAAACTGGGAGAGAGGTTTCAGCAGATTCCAGGAACGACATCTGAGATCTCTGTCCAGAAGAGCGCAGTCCTAGATCCGGGCAATCAACACCTACACCCTGCCAATTGTCAGATACCCTGCTGGGATAATAAGATGGATAAAGGAGGAGATAGAAGCCACTGACATCAAGACAAGAAAGCTCCTTGCCATGCATGGAGGCTTTCACCACAAATCCAGCACTCTGAGACTGTACACTAAAAGGGTGGAAAGGGGGCCGAGGACTAGTGAGTGTCAGAACCACTCTCCTAGATGAAATAACAAAGATCCATGAGTACATCAGGAAGATGGTCAAATATGATCACGTGCTTAGTGAGTACCTCAGGCAGCAGAAACCTGAGAAAGAAGAGGAGAAAGAACAGGAACCATCATGGAAGGACAGGCCCCTGCACTGCATGTACCACCAGTAGATAGAAGAAGTGGCTGATACCAATGGCCGGACAAAGCTGGGCTGAAGGATAGTACAGAGGCACTAATCATGGCAGCACAGGAACAAACTCTAAGCACAAGATCAATACAGGCTGGGGTCTACCACACAAGGCAAGACCCCAGGTGCAGGCTGTGCAGATATGCCCCTGAGATGATCCAGCACATAACAGCAGGGTGCAAGATGCTAGCAGGCAGGGCATACATGGAAAACCATAACCAAGTGGCTAACATAGTATACAGGAACATCTGTGCTGAGTATGACGTGGAAGTTCTGAGGTCAAAATGGGATACTGTGGGATCCTGTGGGACTTCAGACAGACAAACTGGTGATGGCTAACCAACCAGACATAGTAGTGGTGGACAAACAGAGGAAGAAAGCCATTGTGATAGACGTAGCAATATCAAGTGATGGCAACATCAAGAATAAGGAACAAGAAGAAAACAAGAAGCTAGAAATACCAAGGGCTGAGAGAAGAGCTAGAGAGGACGTGGAAGGTAAACATCACCTTTACCTTCACCATGGTAACTGGAACACCTGGGGCAATGACCCCCAAACTGGGAGAGTGGCTTCAGCAGATTCCAGGAGACAGCCAAGTTCTCTGTCCAGAAGAGCACAGTCCTAGGAACAGCTAAGATACTGTGCAGGACCCTCAAGCTCCCAGGCCTCTGGTAGAGAACCCAAGCTTGGAGGACAAAGACCGCCCATAGGGCAAGTGGGTTTTTTAAAAATATATAAATATATATATAAAAAAAATCCCAAACTGGGAATATATAACTGCACCTCTCTTCTCAAAAATTCACATAGACATGTACAGGCATTAGTTTGAAAGGCAGCCCATCAGTATTCAGAGCAGCATCTGGCAAAGAAACGATAAGAAGGCGGAAAGCTGGTAGGTTTAAAGAGCTACATTCCCAGATTGATTAGTGCCATACTTATTTATTTATTGCCTTTCTCTCTTTCTTCTAACTGCTTGGACATTAGCAGAAACTGGACTGGAACCAGGGGTCTCCATCCTATCTAATGCATCACCCAGCCACTGCTGCATGTCTGCAGTCCATTTCTTCATCACAGCCCATCACAACATGTCTGTTTCCCCCTCCTCTACTCTGTTCTGCTTCTCCTGTTCGTCTCTATTCGCCCTCCCCTTGTCATTTTCCCCTTATTCACCACACTGTCACTAGGAGGCTTGTGGCAAGAGGCTTGATAGTTACATAACCACTGCAGCAGTGCTCCGGACACAGCGTATTTGTGTGTATGTTTATATGGGCTGCCTAGTGTGAAATGTATCCTTCTGCCCAAAAAGCATTTGAAGACAGGAGACCTCTGGGAGACCTTCATTCAGTGGTTCCTTCCGATCTACAAACATGGCAAAATAAAGAGAAAAAAACTGAATACTTGACCCCTACAGTGAGGAGATCCTCCTGCGGCTGTGTGCAGTTTGTTGTCATGGCTTGGGCCTACTTATCCAGGAAGGGTCACTGCAAATAAATAAAGGTTTTCTTTATCCTATGGCAAAACATTCATATCCTGATGGAAGTGGTGTCTATCAAGATAATACCCCCCCCCCCCCACACACACACACACAAGCAAGCATAACTAGCACAGAGGACCCAAATGCAGACACCAGGGCAAAGTACAAAATCACTGTTAGTGTTTTACTTTTGTAGATACCTCGAGCCAGACATCGCTCTCACGTTACTTCTCAAATTATTCTATTTATTTGTAAATGTCTTTTAATATTAAAAAAAAAAAAGGCAACTTGCACTGGAGGGACCTCAGAAGCTAAGTTTCGTTTCTGTCATGTTTCACATGAAAAGAATGTTTATTAAATAGGTAATATTTCATTTTAAAAAATTAATATTTTAGTCTGCAGCACCGTGCCATCTGCTGACATCTGACTGTCAATGTTCAATCATTTAGTATTTAATTGTTATCATTTTGTCTTCATAGGATACAAAACTTGTCTTTTGTTTTTTTAATCATTCTCTTTTATTTTAGTGGTTGTAGGGTAGGTTAATTCACTTGACACTATAATGATTTTAGCATATTATTAATTTTTGTTTCAGTTTGCCATAAGTTGAATATCTTTGTACCAAACCACATGTAGGCAATTGAACCAGAGTACAGACTTAAACTGTTTAAAACTGACAGATTGTTAGCTGTCAGATGACAGACAGCATGGTGTGTCAGCATCTACCCTTTTCAGTCCCTACGAGCGCCATGTGACCTGTAGATGGCAATAACATCTGACCTCCCTGTGGGTGGGGGAACAGAGTGAAAAAATTCCTTACAAAATCAATGTAGTAAAATATTAATAATCTTTTTTATTATTATTATTATTATTATTATTCACATTTCACTGCTCAAGAATCACTGTGTGAGCTGCTGTTCTGGGAGCTGAGCAATAACAAATCTGGCTGATTCACACCATTATGCACACAATGGAAACTGATTTAAAACAATATAATCCATCCAGCAGTGATGCAGAAACTGGATTCTTGTGCAGCAGCACAGAGCAGATCAGATAGCTGAGTCATCCTGTGCTTGTTTGCCTCAAGTGATGACCCATGCAGCTACCCTGCACAGGCAAAGGCCAGCAGGGACTTAGATTTTACTTTATAATATGCAGCTACTGGGATCAGATAAAGAAATCTGAGGGTGGTGATAAGTAACTGCTTTGTGGTTATGAAGACAAATTAATTTGAGGGATGTCTGATGAGCTTGATGCTGGTGACAGATTGAAAGTGGCATCCTGTTGCTACAGGGTATAAGAGTCAGGTCTGCCCTCATCACAGTAGGTTAGGAGTCCCTCCTTCATCTCTTTGTGTATGGCAGTCATTTTGTTCCCAACAGACAAGTGATGTTTTGCCTTCAGATTTTATACTTTCTGATGAAACTGTGAAAGAAACATTGTCATTATTTAGCCACAGTAACAACAGGCAGGGTGATTATTAGGGGTGGCTGATATAACCTCAAAATTATATTATGATAGTTCAAGGAAATTTGCGCTAATGATATTATGAAATGATCAGCGTTTTATCTGTGAGTGCAGCTCACAGACAGCAGCATTTATTAGTGCAAAGAAAATGAAGGTCATTTTCTAGCCTTCTTTTCCAATTAGCTACTGTTATTGATGGCAGACTACCTTATTCAAAGTGGGAGTCTATTGCATCAAGGTGCCAGCAGCCGCAGCATTATTGTGCAATAGCAGTGACAAGGCAATTTATACAGTGACACGGTATAAGTCAAATGTAAGTACAGTAGTCTAGGTAGTGTTTACCCCTGGAAATTTAAAATTAAATGATAAAATGACTAAACAGCTTTAATTTAACAATAACAACTGAAGTAACTTAACCTTGTAACTCTTCACGAGCCTACAGAATACTGTCACCTAATAAAATTAAACTGAGAAATATTTTCTACCTGTGATGTTAAAACCTGGCTTGAGCTTTTTAACCAGTGGCTTAAAGCCCTCCTTTACTACCATTTAACTTCCGTCCGCTGGTTGCTCTTCCTGTCATTAGCGAGTGCGCTAGCGATGCTCGGTGGAGTAATTTGTTTGCATCACTAGTATCTCCTCCTTTGTAGCCTGATTGTGGTGTGTTTTTGCCTGAAGTAGAGAAACAAGTTTGTTGCTTCCAACTTTACCAAGAATAGTTTGCTTGCATATTTGGCAAAGTATTGGCTTTTGGTGAAGGTTGATGCAGTAGCTCCCTATTTAGGTACTAAATTGTCATCGGAGGCTTGTGTCCGGGCTTGTATTGTTGTTGTGCCCTGTAGAGAATGTAACTGCATGGTTTTGCTATATCAGTGATTTATTCCGGTATTATCGCTGACGGTATGATACAGCACAGCCTTAGTGACTATGTTGGACTATGTTTGCTTGAGGCTGAAAATTTGCTGTTCTCATGAGAGTAATTCCTAATGAGTCTAGTGATCTTGTACTATAATAAGGTCCATACTTGTGTTTTATTTTATTTTGAAAAACATTCATTCAATTTTAGTTCAAGTCAATTAAATTTTATTTCTATAGTGCCAAAACACAACATCTTTGCATAGTATGTTTAAGGCCTTTTAGCAATGAAGACTTTATTGCAAAAGATTGCTACAAATTTTTAATTAAATTGAATCAGATCATCAAAACAGTTAAACCACAGTGATACAAAAATCTATAAAATGATCACTGAACTTTGTATTCCTCAAAAATAAAATCAGTATTCTGACAAAGAATACACTGAAAGCTCTACAAGCATTTTCAGTTCTAGGAAATGTACATGTAATTAAAAAAGAAAAACATTTTATATTTACTTATTTCACTGATTTGTGAGAACTTGGCAAAAACAGGTTTGAATTTTGAAAAATAAATGTTTTAAATAGAAACAAATGCTAAAAACTAATAGCACCATAGAAAATTGCCTTGGCTCTCAGATAACATAATGGTGCAAGTTTCTGTCTGCAAGTCTTCCTGTTTGAATTAACTGGTACTGACACATTATGGTTGCTACAATACTTACTGGAGCTTTTTTAACCCTGTTGCATTTAACTGTTTTGGAGGATTGGAGGAAGGTGCTCAGGAATGCAAAACTTCCCTTTATGATCAAGCTTATAGTTAGGGCAGGATCAGGTGACCCTGAACCATCCCTTAGTTATTCTGCAATAGGCCTAGGCTGCTGGGGGGTTCCTATGATGCACTGAGTGTTTCTTTTCATACATTTCTTTTTACTCTGTTTATACCCCACTCTCCATTTAATCAGCAGTTATTAATCTCTGGCTCTCTTCCACAGAATGTCTTTTGTCCAGCCTCCCTCCCCTCAGCCCCAACCTGTCGTGGCAGATGACTGCCCCTCCCTGAGCCTGGTTATGCTGGAGGTTTCTTCCTGTTAAAAGGGAGTTTTTTCTTCCCACTGTTGCCAAGTGCTTGCTCATAGGGGGTCATTTTGACTGTTGGGTTTTCTCTGTAATTATTGTACGGTCTTTACCTTACAATATAAAGCGCCTTGGGGCAACAGTTGTGATTTGGCGCTATATAAATAAAATCAAATTGAACTGAAGTATTTTTACGTTAATTGTCTGTCGTCTGTCGCTAGAAAATGATGAGCGCAGCACAAGCAGGCAACACCGGTCTGTAGCATGCCGGGGGGTCCTAAGAGGATCCACGACAATTTTGCTGGCCTTAGTGTTTCCTGTATTTTATTTTGGGCTTAATTGTTACATTTAGTGTTGATGTGTGAATGACAGAGATGAGTATTGGACATTTTTGAAAATACGGAACAAATCACGTCCCGTATCGGTTCAATATGGGACGCAACATTTAAAGGACAATTCCGTATTTTACGGGACAGGTGGCAACTCTAGCGCTAACCATGAGTGACAATGCTAGGTCACGCTTGTTGTCCTCGATATTACATTTGTGAACATTAACACACATAATGCTAAATTCCACACTAAAAATTCCACAACACATCTAACTTACATACCTGAAATAAAATTACCACTGTTAGCCATCTAGCATTGACATTGTCAGTGCTACATAGCTGAAATTGTTTTGGTGGTCTCTCCCTTTACATCATGTAGCACCAAGATGGAGACCATTTATGGACCACTACGACCACTATTAGTAAAGAATTTAAGTATTCCATTATACTTTGTAGCTGTATTTGTCAGTGTAAACACACTTACTTGCTCAAATAGCAAGAACTAGCAAAGAAATATGCATTTTTAGATAAAGCAAGATTTGCAGACTATATCAGCAATGCAGTAGCATGAGTCTTAGTGAAGTCTTCATACATAAGAACAAGAATTTTGTGATAATTAAAAAATATTTTTGCAGCTCATCTCTCTTCCTGACTATCGCTGTTTTCTTCTTTGTCAGAAAGAAAATTCTGTTTCTATTTTGCAGTTTCAGCTGTTTTCTTTTAGCCGTTAGCCAAAAGAGTTGAATATAAGGGGTGGTTATTCCCCAAATACTGCTGCACACTCCCCATTTGGATCAGGATGTCAGTTTACATTTGGCTCTCCTGTTCCATGCTTCAGCGAGCAGTGCTGGGGCGCACAGCATTTTATATTCAGCTGATAAATACAAAATAAGACTGTCCTCACCTTCCATCCTCACCGGTTTTTCTTCCCTTCCCACGTGTCTTTACTTCTATCGCTCTGCCTTGTTTAAGCATGCTGTGTTTTTTTTCTCTCCATCTTAGATCAGTGTACACTTGGTCTCCTCGAGTTACCCTCTTGTGTACACTGGCGCTAATACTCAGGGACTTCCTACAACTTGGCTATTGGATGGACAGCTGACGGAGCATCACCAAACCAGCCTTCTTGCTTTTGTCTAAAGCACTGGTCACATGGCTGGCTTATAATGACAGCCTCGGCTGTTACAACGTGTGTCAAGTCTGCACAAGGCAGCTCTGTCTCCTGGCAACATCCACCAGCCTGCTTATGCTGTGCTGCACCGTGAGATGAATCACATCTTTGTGCCGTCAGCTGCCGTTCTGGCTCCATGGCGCTCTCTCTATTCCACCCAGGAACAGCCTGGCTGCCTGACCAGCTCCTCACTTTGTCCTGAGCGTGCTGTACTTTCTCCCAGCCTTTGCCCCTCCTCATTTCTCCTAGCATGTCCCTCCCTTCTCCATCTGGAGCTCCATCTCCTCCTCTTCTCTTCTCCTCATTCTCAATCCGTGTCACTCTCTCTGTCTCAGTGAAAGGCTTCCCTCTCTCAGTGAAAGGCCTTGTGTGTCCTCTTTTACTCAGTCAGTGGAAGGGGAGGCCCTGCTGGGCTTTATCAAACACGGTCAGCAACCATAATTTAAAATATCACCTGTTGCTTTTATTCATTTCTTTAAGATATTAGTAGCAAGCACAGCCAGAGTTGGTGTTTTGATTACTGTACATTACTAGAGAGGAAAATGAATTACAAAATTTATTTTGTGTAAGCAACTTTGCCTTTATAAATTGCCATCATCTATATTCAGAGTGGAAAGAGATGGCTTGGTAATGTGCTGGAGTAAAGTTAGTTCATCTCGCTGAAATCTTCTTACTGTAACAAGCTTATGTGTTTGCTGTGGTTCCCATTCAGGGCTTTAAAAGGCTTGTCAGCATTGGACCTTCTGACTGCGTTAAGAACACTTGGATCAGTGGTTTTCTTTAATTCTCTTGAAAGCAGTTTATACTTATCAAGTACCGGCAGTATTCAGGTGTGTTGTGCTACTGTAAACAGGAGTGCCATGGGGTGCCAGCAGTGCATTTGCAATGTTGCAAAAAAAGAACTTCATGAAAACAATCCTGAAATACACCGATCACGTATATGGTGAAGTGAATAACACTTAAAATCTATTCATCGTGGCACCTGTAAGTGGGTATGATATAATAGAGAGCAAGTGAACATGTTGTCCTCAAAGTTGATGTGTTAGAAGCAGGAAACATGGACAGGTGTAAGGATTTGAGCGAGTTTGACAAGGGCCAAATTGTGATGGCTAGACTTGTGGGGTGTTCCCAGTCTGCAGTGGTCTGTATCTATCAAAAGTGGTCCAAGGAAGGAACAGTGGTGAACCAGCGACAGGGTCATGGGTAGACAAGGCTCAATGATGCACGTGGGGAGCAAAGGCTGGCTCATGTGCTCCGATCCAACAGACGAGCTACTGTAGTTCAAAGTGACAAAAAAGTTAATGCTGGTTCTGATAGAAAGGTGTCAGAGTAATGGTGCATCGCAGTTTGTTGTGTAGGGGGCTGCATAGCCGCAGACCAGTCGGGGTCTCCATGCTAACCCCTGTTAGATACCGAAACCACCACCAATGAGCACGTGAGCATCAGAACTGGACCATGGAGCAATGGAAGAAGGTGGACTGATTTGATGAATCTCTTATATCAAGTGGATGGCCAGGTGTGTGTTCATCGCTTACCTGGGAAAACCTCGTACCAGGATGCACCATGGGAAGAAGACAAGCAGCTGGAGGCAGTGTGATGCTTTGGGCAATGTAGTGCTGGGAAACCTTGGGTCCTGCCATCAATGTGGATGTGACTTTGACATGTACCACCTACCTAAGCATTGTTGCACACCATGTACACCCTTTCATGGAAACTGTATTCCCTGATGGCTGTGGCCTCATTCAGGTGGATAATGCTCCCTGTCATAAAGCGCAGATGGTCCAGGAATGGTTTTGAGGAGCACAACACTGAGTTTGATGTGTTGACTTGGCCTGAGCATCTGTGGGATGTGCTGGACAAACAAGTCTGATCCATGGAGGCCCTACCGCACAACCTATAGGACTTAAAGGATCTGTTGCTAACAGCTTGGTACCAGATACAACAACACACTTTCAGGGGTCTAGTGGAGTCCATGCCTCGACAGGTCAGGGCTGTTTTGGCAGCAACACTACATTGGGGACCAACACAATATTAGGCAGGTGGTCATGCTTGACCGGTGTATGGAGAGTCTCACAGTAGTGCTATTCTGTTGGTATACAGTAGATTGCCGTTTCATGTCAACATTAAATTCTTCTTCACACTCTTTCTGTCTCACTTGTCTTACCCGCCTCTTTGCTCTTCTTCCTGGTGAACTCCCTCCCCCTCTAAAGCCATTCAAATGGCACACTGCAGGATTATCCCTCAGCCTCTGAGACACGCTGCTTTGGTCAGACTTATCGTCCTCTCTGGGTTTACTTTGGCCACAGAGGTCAAAGCTGCAGAAATAAAATTTGCAACATATCATTTATCATTTGAAGTACCGACTGTAAAGGACACATTTGGACAATAGTTTAAAGGAGTTGTGCTCCATTTCAAATTTGGGAATTGTTTTTATTTTTCCTTTGCAATGATGGAGTCAAACATGGTAAGTGAATGTGCAGAAGAAGTGGTAGTTGCTAGCAAATATACCGAAGTTTGGATTGGGGTACTCAGTTATGTCCTTTTTTCTGTCTGCAATCACAACAGGCGATTGCAAAAAGGATTGCTCTGTCAGCATTTTTTTACAGTGTGTGGGTTGTTTGTGATTTTCAGTTCCAAATGGATTTGCACAGAGCAGTCATTATTGTTTTAATATTTTATCTGTGTGCTGCAGTGCTTTGGGTGTTTAGTTATTATGCAGGCCTTTGTCATTATTCACTACCATCTGTACCAAACTTAATGTGCTACAGTTTTTTTTTACTGTGACATTCCTACCAGTTAAATCACAGGGGGAATAAGAGGTGTGTTCACAGTCACTCAGGTGGATTAACCTCAATAACTGGAGTATAAGCCCCTCCGTCTCTTGGGACACACAGCGCTCTCTCACAGTGGACCAAACCTGTGACTTTTCTGTCATGTGTTCTCTTTGTGTTGCTGGACCATTTAAGCTTGGGCTGATGGCATGGTCTTAGGTTTGCCAGTATCAGTAACGGATCACTGTATTTATTTATTTTTAAATAATCTCACTTCAAAATTCTTGTTTATCATATATATATATATATATATATGTATTATAAACCGTGCTTCAGACATATTTGATTACAGTGAAGCTTGTGATTGTCTTGAGGAATTTGTGAACATGCTTGTAGAATTACCTCTAATATTTTCCTCATCATTAACATTGCGTAACATTGATCCAAGGGATCCACGTTTGGCTAAACTTGTATCGGTTGTGTTATGAGGTGGGACACTGGTGTTATGCCAGCGCTTAACTGGCTTTGATGTCACTAGGTATTGTAGTCACTTATGCCAAGGCTTATTGGGTGATTTGGCTGTGGGACAGGTAGCTGGACCAATGGTGTTTCTCAGTTGCTGGGATTATGAACTGCTACTTTAGGGCTGCTTAACTTTCTAGCTGCAGGAGGTTGTTTCGCATCATATAGTTGACTATTTACAGTGGATGGATTTCACTGCACTGCACTTTACTGCATATATAAAGGCATATTTGAATTTTTATTCAGAAACTGAGGCCTACCCCTTTGCTCCTCTTCTCTTCATATATGCGTGCATGCATGCATAATATGAAGATGGTTCCCTGAAAAAGTAAAATGGCACCAATCCCCTAAGTGAACCTTTAATGTACTGATTTCTGGATTTTGTTATCTTTCAGAATCAGGCTAACTGTTTCCTAGCTGTTCCCACTTCAGCCCACATTCCCATTTACCACAAGCTAAAGCAAGCTAAGCTAAGGGCATGAGCTAATGTTTCATATTTGGTACTCAGGTGATCAGTCTTCTCATTTCTCAACAAGAGAGCTCATAATATAAGATAAAGAGAAGGGGTATTATGGGAGATTGAGTTCCTTTTTTCAGCAGAGGTCAGAGAGGTAATTGGAGTCTTTTCATTGTCTTAAACAGCATTCAGTGATGTTGGGAGTGGCTGGCATCTATTTTAAAATACTAAAAGTTCTCATGTCTGTTGAGTGTGGCTGGTAATTTTCTCTGTGTCACATGGATTGAGAGAAAGGGCTCCTGTCCTCAATTCTGAGAAGTGGGTTACTGAGGGTATTACCCTGCTGATCACACTTTCCATAAAAGCTGCTGCAAGGTGTACAATATCATAGAAACAAGGAAGGTGGAACTTTACACTCCTGTTCCACATTCCTATAAGTAATCGATCAGTTTTGACCACTCCCACCCACTTAAAGTCATTAGCAGAAATAAAGCAGATTCAAATTTAGAATGTTCTCTTTAAAAAAAAAAAAAAAAAAAAAACGGACAGAAGAAATTCATGTTAACGTAATATTTTTCTTTCTTCAATATCTTCATTATGAGTGTGGACAGTTGCTGCTGCAGATCTGTCTTTGCATTTTTGACCATTCGTCTTCCACGTTTTGGAAAACACATCGAACACATTTTGCATGTCGATGCGTTATAAGCTTTTCGTGTTTTATTTCACACAGTTTATTCCCCATTCTAAGGCATACACAATAAATTACAGCACTGGCTGAAAAAGCTTACTGGTGGCATTGGTTCAAGCAGTAAGAAATATGTTTGTTTTTTTTTAAAAAAAATCTCTATTTATTTGTGTTCAAATAAACCGTTTTCCCTTAACAGTACAGCTATACTATGTGCAGTTGTGAACTGTGTCACTCACTCAAACAGAAAACATTGCATCTTTTTTATCCTTAGAACTATCTCTACACAAGAGAAAACGAATGATCTGGGGGGAGAAAAAAAAATTCTGACTGCAGCTGAAAGGCTCGAGTTGTCTTCAATTCAGTCTGTGACAGTAAAATAGCTAAATCTTAGAATAGCTCTTTGGTATTTTGCACCAGCAGAGAGTACACTCTTGATAACAGTCAATGAATGAAAGCCTTGACTGTTGAAGAGCCTCAAAGACAGAATCAATCGCACAGGGTGCAAATGAGTTGCTGAACTCCCTGATAATGTGTTCATGAGCAGACTCTCTGGAAAAAAAAAGTTGCTACTGATAATACTTCCCCCTGTGTGAACTGACCTTGTGGTTTCAAGCCTCTTATTCTTCTCAGAGGGAAAATTATGTTGTTTATGTTGATCGTACAGAAAGTGAGGTCACGCCAGTTCAAGTTGAGCCAAACACAGAAAGCTATTTTTCATGACTCATTCCAGGGATGAAGGTTGTTACAGGAATTAATTTGTACTTGACTGCAGAAGGAGGTTGAAGGATGAAGCATGAAGGGCTATGGTGCTATTTGAACAAAATATTCCTTGTGATGCAGCCAGCTGCAGAGCGCTGAGTCAGTTTATAATCTGAAATAGCCACGAGTCATCCTTCATCTGCACTGACCTCTAGCTAGCACGCCTAACCATCACTCAGTTTGGACTAAGCAGACTAAGAATCAATCAATCACACCCTTCCTTAATAATAATTTACAAAACTCCTTATTGGTTTAATTAAAAGTGTTAGTAGTGTTAAAAGTTGTGTTTTGCTCTGTTGGACCATGCGCAGAATTAGATCATAATTAAATCCACTGTAATTATAAAGACCAAGAAACCATGGCAGGCATGACTATAAATTTCTTTGTCATACTGGTTGTTGCACTGCTATGAAGAACTCTCTGTCAAGGGAAAGGCATTAGTCATGAGGACAAAATGGATTAGACTTCAAACAGAGTTCAATACCAATATAATGGCTGGTAGTTTCTTCTGTTTGCACCTCTGTGGTAGGGTATTGAGCGCATGTCAAACAAATAAATATAAATCACCTTAAATACTTGATGAAATCCAGGAGGAACTGTGTTATGTAGACCTTACTAAGTAATCAGCGAATAAACAGCGTAATTAAAGGACACGTTTAGCCGTATAAACAGGGAGTGCTGATCTTGTTTCAGTGCATTTCTTTCCATTCTACTTTAGGGCATTAGTTACATGATTCTACACTTACACACAAGGTGCATTTCCAGGCAGCTGAACTTTTGCAGCTATGCATGTGTGCTGCGTGTATGTGTTTGTGTGCGTGTCAGCAATTTCTCAGATTTAATGTGTCAAAAGAATGAGGGTTTTCACTGTGGAAGGATTCAGCTGTGTGATGTTCCACTCTCTGTGATGTCTTTTCTAGGACGCACCAATCCGAGAAGCCCCTTCTCATTCCTCAGGGCACAGAGCCGCATGCATGGCAGAGAAGACTATTTTTACCTCATTATTATAAACATCTCAAATAGAAACCCTCACCCTGAAAGATTCTTTTGAGTTACTAGGAAAAAGAATTTGTCGCATCGCTGTTACACAGCTTGGCCAGTATTTTTAACTAAAGTTTTCGCTGACTTTGTGTAGTTTTGTAATGTTACTGTCTCTGATTGTTGCTGTTCTCCTTGCCTCTTTCAGTGCATGAGGAACCCAGCTCTTCTGCAGAGGACAGGTTTAGTCTTTAAAGTGATTTGTTTCAACCAGGAAAATGTCTGGCTCCTACGATGAATGTGCAGGTGCTGACGACACCATGGACAGCTTCTGGGAGGTAAAGACGCCATCGTGTCTCTTCTTACGCATTTTCAAGTTGTAAAAAAAAAAACTTCTTACCCTCCATTTCTATTGATTTGGCTCCAGAAATCAAGCAAAGCCGTCAGTGAAATCATGAAATAGAGATTACTGTTCTTAGAAGTAAAAACTTCACATACATCTTAATGAGGCTGTTATATCCATGTAGCTGTCCACTTTAAAGGAGGTTTTATGCTTTTTGCTGTAGGACCAGGAATTAAATTAGACTTTCTTACATCTGCCCATTAAATTCTGCCTTTGCTTTTCACTTTGATTTTTGCCATCTAATGTGCTGGAAGTACACCTACCACAATGCTCACGGTGCTCAAAATAAAGGCAAATTTACTGCACACAAGGTATGAGGCAAAGTAAGACAGGTTTATTTATGAAGCTTTCAGCATCAAGGGAATTCAAACTGGCATGTTTAAGACAATATGCAAAGACAAGATGTCAAACAAGGAAAAATAAACCAAAGAGGAAAATAATATAAAAGGCTTATTTGCATTTTTAGCATGGCTGACTTGTGTGTTTTTTTTTCTCTTGCTCCAAAGGGCATCATAACATTTATTCTTTATGAAAAGAAAAACATTCTTTAAATAAAGCAGTATATATATGGAAATTTGAATATTGGGCACAAAGTCAGTGGATGGATGTTAAGGACATTACCATATTTCCTTGTGGCCAGTTTCATAATAACTTTTTCTTGAAAATCTGAGGATTTAATATGAATCTGCAAGAGACACTTCTTCAATAAAGCTCTTTTTGTTATTTGTCTCTAATAGTACATGCACTGTAAATCATATTTGCTTTAGTACATATAAGTTGTGTTAAGGGTTGCAGTTAGGCAAGTAATGGTTGTGTCCCCTGCTGGAAACACATCTGTGTGTGTGTGTGTGTGTGTGTGTGTGTGTGTGTGTGTGTGTGTGTGTGTGTGTTTGTTTGCACACTAGACCCCCCCCCCCCCCCAAATTAGCGATAATGAATTCTCTGAGTACAGAGTCTTCTTTGTGTCGTGGCTCTTAGCCACAGAGACTCCAACAAAGAGCCTCAGTCATCAGTCACTCTGAGGCAGCCTTTCACCACATGCACCTGCCTATAGCATCGTTATACTAGCAACACAGCTGAGGTCAGTTTACGGTTTATAAATTCCAGAAAATAATTCTGTATTCTCATGTTTTGTCATCAGAAAGGCTTGTGTTTTATCCACACACACACACACAGAATAGCATTGCAACAGCACAAACACAAGGGCTCAGGTGTGTTTTCATGTGCACAACCAGTACACCGACGTGTTGTTGTTGGTGCGACTTGGCAAACTGTCACATAGAGCAAAACTCATACCGTTAAACACCTGTCTCATGGCCTCCCTGCAGCACTCATCTCAAACGGTAACCAAACATGCACGTTCACGTCAGCACCAATAAGAGCGCATCTCTCCAGCCAGCAAACAGATCAGAGACGCTGTGTTGATCTGTGTTGGTATTATGCTGTATATGAGTATGTATTTATACCTATACACACACAGTCTGCCATATTTCTGTCTTTACTTTGTCATCTATCCCTGAGTATCTGACTGCATTACACCTCGCAAGAGGATTAAAGCAGCTACCCACACACATACACACATTAACACACATTCATCCGCACACACAAACTCAAACCCATGTCATTGCATAACTACACATGCACAGGCACGGGTAAACCCCTCTCCCTTCATCATGCACCATGAGCACACCCGCCTGCAGGCACAAAAGAGGCGGAGTCGCTCAGTCTGGCACTGCTTTTTTAAGGTAGCCCCAGTTAAGGGGGTGAGATGTAAAAGAAAATGCAGAAGAATCATTTTGACAAAAAAAACAACAAAACAAACCTCTTAATTCTGACGTGTTTGCCTGAGTATCACAACAGCTTTGATATTTTTAATCAAATAATTAAGTTGGCTGGAGCTGCTTTTCTGCTTGGATTTAAAATGTGCATACAATTATGAAGTAGCATATTGTTTAACGCAATAAATGAAGCATATACTCAGTTGCCAGTTCATTAGTTAAACTGTGTATTAAAACGTCACTTTTGCAATGCACTCTTTTCTTAAGTTTAGTATTTTTGCCGTTTCAGAGAGATGTTGATCATATTTTATTGTAATTGTGCAGAAACGTGTGGCACTGCGGAACTACACTATTATATTATTACAAGGAGATGTGATTCTGTGACTCTGCCTGCACCTGATTTGCAGCTGATTTGTTTCAAATACAAAAAGTTGTAAATTTCTGCTGTCTGAGAACTTTCTGGTTTGTGGTTTTCCCAAAATAGACAAAGAATTTTTTTTTATGTCAGTGAGGGTATGAATGTGAGGAGTAATTAATTAGCTAAGACAGTATATTAAGTTTCCAAATTAAAGGACATACCTTAATGCTATTTGGATTTGCTGCAGCTTCTATATTTAATGCTGCCAACACATTTTGATGGGTTTATAAACTGTACATAAAAGATGGCAGCTACTGTGTCATCACTGATTGGTTTTACAAGCCAGAAGTGACCCTATTTGGATGGCAGGGTGGAGTGCATCCTGCTACGCCATAAGCTCAGATAGTTACTTACATTCCTAGACTGTGTGGGTGCTTTGCAAAGATGGCCGTTTGAGGAAGTGCACTTGCTTCTCTTTTCACCCTATAGGCTGCTGCTTCACATGACTGTGTTCACAGTCATACTGCAATCTCCAACTCTATTCTAACCACAATGATAACAATTTTTTCAGTAGATTTTTACTGTACAGATCTCAAAAATGTTGCATACTATGATATACTTCAATTAGCCTCAGTGGTATTAAAAAAATGCCCACGTTTTGTATATTTGCATGTTTGCTATATATTACAGCAGATTAGTTGCAAGTCCCTTCGTTTATCTCTCTCTGTTCTCAGGTGGGGAACTACAAACGTGCTGTCAAGAGATTTGATGATGGCCATCGGCTCTGCAATGACCTTATGGGCTGCCTGCAGGAGCGTGCCAAGATAGAGAAAGCCTATGGCGATCAGCTAACTGCCTGGTCAAAGAGATGGAGACAACTCATTGAGAAAGGTCAGTTTCTGGTGAAGTTTCAACAAGATAATACAGTATGCATCATTTTAATTTGAACTTTGATCTGTGTGAAATTTTACTGAGTAATATTATCCTAAAATTTTGTTTGGAATCAAATAAAAATAATTTAGTCCAACTCGCAGGTCCACAGTATGGCTCTGTGGAGAGGGCCTGGTTGGCTGTGATGACAGAGGCGGAGAAAGTGAGTGAGCTGCACCAAGACGTGAAGAACAACCTTGTTAACGAAGATGTTGAAAAAGTGAAGAACTGGCAGAAAGAAGCGTATCATAAGCAAATGATTGGCGGCTTCAAAGAGGCCAAGGAGGCAGAGGAAGGCTTCAAGAAGGCCCAGAAACCATGGGCCAAAAAGCTCAAGGAGGTGAGGCAGATGAGGACAAATTCTTTTTCTTTAGAGTAACAGGACAGTGGCAACAGGAGTATCTGTCCATCCATCACTTTAAACTCATAATTGGAATAGGATGCAATATAAGTGGTAGACATTACTGGCCTTTGAAGCAGGGTTTTCACAATATAAAGAGTGAAAATAGAGTGAAAAAGAGCACTTGGCTCTACAGCTATCTTCAGCTTTAAAATACAGAGTCTTAGCGCATCTTGAAACGTTATTGTTTTAGTATGTTTGAGTAAAGCGATTTTTGACATCGGCAGGCAGCTGCTTTCAGTGAAAAGGATCTAATCGCTGAAAAGTTCCTGGCACAATTTGGGTCCAACTACTTAAGTCCAGCTCTTAATCAGGATCAAATATTGGTCTGACTGAAGATTAATTTGATACCTTTGCTTTGATACTGAGGAAAAATTACATCATATAATTCACTAGTGATTTGGAGCAGCCTACATTGAACAAAACAGCGTTGGTCTTTGATACAAAGACATTACATTATTTATATAGTTATACTGTACATAGTGATTAAGGACATTTCTATTCTTGTGTTCCTTTAATAAAACCATCAGATCATCTACTGTATCTGTGTTACTAACAATGCCCGTGTTTGACTCTACAGATGGAGGCAGCTAAGAAAACATATCACATGGCCTGCAAGGAGGAGAAGCTGGCTGCAGCCCGAGAGGCCAATGGCAAGACTGAGGCTTCTGTCACACCAGACCAGCAGAAGAAACTCCACGAGAAAGTGGACAAATGCAAACAGGATATGCAGAAGGTAAGAACCTTAAAGTGGGCCTTTTATGCTTTTCCTGATTTTCTAACCAAAAGTTTCAAAATAATTAGGTCAGCAAATGTGCGAGTAATCCCTATGAGCCAGGCTTCAAACTACTGTTTTAGACAGTTCATTTCTATTCTTGGAGCTGCCTGATGTCAAAAAGAGGGGAGCTCTGGCTCTGTGAGCAGCCCCACGCCACCGCTGTTCAAAGGTTCTCTTTGCAAGGAGCAGCCAATCAAAAGGAAGTTACAGACCCCGCATGGACCGATGGGCTACGCAAGGCCCAATATAAGATTATTCTCAACTGTTTATTGCCCATAGATGACTCACTGTGTTTTCTCTTGTCTGTTTCAGGCTAAAGAAAAGTATGAGAAGTCTCTGGAGGAACTAAGCAAGTGCACTCCACAGTACATGGAGTGTATGGAGCAGGTGTTTGACCAGTGCCAGCAGCATGAAGTCAAAAGGCTGACCTTCCTCAAGGAGGCCTTGCTGGATATCAAACGTCATCTTAACCTCACCGAGAACCAAAGGTTAGTCAGGATGGAGGACGGGAGGGTTTTTTAAGGTTTCACAGAGCTGCTGGTTTAAGACTGTGCGATCACAGTAGGTACCTCTGCAGTTTGGCTCAGCTCATATTTCTTTTTTTTTTCTTTTTTTTTTTGTGTTATTTATTTATGACTTCAGTCACTGAAATTGTCATTATAGAGACTTCATTTCTATCCAGTGTGGACACATGTAACGTAGGCAGTGAATCCTTAAAACACAGTTTTACTCGTAATCAAAAGTAGTCGCTCTAAATACAAATTTACATTAAATTAGTCTGATTCGTCTTGTGTCACATTCGACACAGTTCGCTGCAAATTGATTAATTTCAACAGACATCTAAACCAGCCGTGTGTTTTTCATTAGTTTTCAGACTCATGGTGCTAATTAAGCAATGATTCAGTCAGTGGCATTTCTGACAAACTGAAATTTATTCAAGGGTGAATGCTTATATTTTGGATTTTATTATTTTTTTTAATCCTGCATTTAGCAAACAAAGCCATGAAATACGGCAAAGTGATTTTCAGGTTTAATCATTCATTTGATTTATTCTAGCATTTCTGGTCCTTTCCCAGCTATCGAGCCTAGCCCAGCTGTTGCTGGGCGAGAAGCAGGGTCCGTTATTTTCATTATTTTAAAAATTAAAAATTTTCAACAAATATTATGGCTGCGATTACTTGATGTGTGTGACGCAGTCTGGATCGATGTTGTTAACTGGTTGCACTCAAGAGCTAAGGTTACAAAGTTCCTCTTTCTTACGGACCAGTTTATACAAAACATGGCGCTGCATTACACTGCATGCCGTTTGCCTGTAATTTCCAGTCAGAAGGAAACAAAAAAAGTGTTATTGGTCTTCACAGTTTTCCCAACAATAATAAGAGATAATAAGAAGAGGAGAAAGAAGCCAGAAAATGTTTCCAGCTTCCAAAAGACCTGTGGTTGTGCTTCTCTCTGGATGAATCAACTAGAAGAGGTCGAAAGCAACAACTAAAACCAAATGTGTGCCTACCAGTTTCTCCAACATGGAGTCTGAACCCTCTCAGATAGCGAGTTAAAGTCACTTCAGGAAAAAGGCAGGGTAGGCAGTAAACCCTTCACTGCAATATTCTTGAATAGTTTTGTAATCCATATGTGTTGAAATATGACCCCAGACAGACCGGTTTATCCTGTATTTAGAGGCACAAATCTGCAGGGTGATTGTTCTCTTTTTAATCCATTACACGTTGCCATGGTTTGGGAAAATAGTGGCAATGTAAACACCAACGCCCTGCTACAAAATAGGGTAAATATTTCCTCTGTGGAGAACTCCAGCTTCACCCGAAAATTCAGGGAGACACTTCAGTCCTGTCATGACCCAATATTGGATCTCTTTCAACCCAGAATTTGAACTGCACTGCTGGTTCTGATGCCAAATTGGCAGCACCCGCGGGTCCCTTCTGGCACTTTCATTGTCACTATTTGTTCCATTTTCCTCTCTCCAGCTATGCCACAATATACAGAGAACTGGAGCGCACGATCTTGGCTGCAAACACACAAGAGGATCTGAAGTGGTTCAGCAACAACCACGGCCCAGGAATGCACATGAACTGGCCCATATTTGAGGTACAGCACCAAGCCATCAAACAAATACATGTATAACATCTCTACTCTTTATTTCCTGCGTTACTTTGTTCTGCTTTCACGTGTTTCTTTTCTCTCTCCTCACCAGGAGTACAACCCAGACCAGGCTGCAGCTCCTCCAAAGAAGAAGAAACCAGACGGAGCCCCACCCACTCCTAGCACTGACCATGTGGCGCCACCTGGTGACCGCAGCAGGTTAGTTCAAGAGATCTTCTAGTGTAGTTTACAGTCACATTGACGCTCGCTCGCTCTGTAAAATTGTATTTTTGAGTCTAATCTAGCCTCACATGTCCCTAAATTATATAATTCAAGTTTCAGCCAAAAATACAGAACAGATCATTTTTGTACTTAGCCTTTATACCTCTGGTTATGGGCTTAGTTCTAACAGTTTGTAGCTTTAAATCAAACTGGAACCCTTTCAGGAACGGGTTCACGCTTCTAGCAACGGGCCTAATACTGACTCTCAGCCCTTTGGACAGTCATGAAGGTCTGCGGTAGACAGCTCATTTCCAGCATTTGCTAACAGGATCAGTTTATTGTCGGTTTTGACCCGTTCATGAGATTTGTTGACAAAATCTTTTGTTTTGGGATTGAGAAACATCAAATTTCCCCCTCCATTTTCTCTTTCCTCCAGTGTGAGCAGCTATGATAAGAACCAAGCTTATTCGACTGAGTGGTCTGATGATGAGCAGCCCGCTGCGTACTCGGGCAATGAGAACGGCGGGAATGGCAATTCATTTGAAGATGATTCCAGCACTGGAAGAGGGGTACGCGTGCGTGCTCTCTATGACTATGAAGGCCAGGAGCAGGATGAACTCACCTTTAAAGCAGGTAAATATCCATGACTGATTTAGCTCGAGTGTGCCAATAAACTACAACAAAAATACAGTTAAATTATTTATGCGCCGTGGAAGCAGAAGATTTCAGATAGGACGACAAGCTGTAGCTTAATGCAGGTGGTCAAAAGCAGCAATTTGGCCTAATTTCTATTTCAAAGCTCCTTCCTCCATAGAAAATAGCAATGATGAGTCAATAAGAGGCACATGGAAAACAAATTACAGGCACTTGCTAACACTTAGCAGAAGCTCTTTGGGAAATAGTCCAAAACAGTGCTCTAGAGCCATTACAGTGACAAGACTAACAATTTAAAGGCGAGCTCTAAGCAGAAGAATAACTACTGAAGAAGCAAAGAAGCAGCTGTGCATCTTCACCTTGCTCCGCATCCATATTTTAACTGCACTGCCAGTGAAGTTTCTTTATTAGTTGTCCCCTGATAAAAATAAATAAATAAATATTGAAACACAGTGACATCCCACCCCCTCCCCAAATTCTTCAGTCACAGAAATTTTCTTTGAATATTTGTCAAAACTTGTTTCACCTACAAACAGTTATATTTGTTCTGTTTAAAAACAGTTGAAAGTGCATTCTGTTGTTTCCTTAGAGGCAAACAAGAGCTTCAAAATTCAGTGCTACTCACCGAAATGCTTTGAAGGTATTTGAGAGCTAACAAAAGTGCTGAATTCATTTTTTTTTTAATCTTTTGAAGCCTGCATTGTTAACATTTGTTTACATGACATCGGTGAAATTCCCTACATTTTATTGATATATTGCTGCTTTTCTTTCCACTTTACTGCCACCAAATCAGTTAAATAGTGTATGGGCTAAGGCCCGGCCACCAGACACTCGTGCTCGAGCCTCTACCTGGCGTCAGGGTAGGACCCCCGGTAGCAGTGTACACTGGACCCTTGGTTCTTGTCTCGACACAGGAGTGATCTGAATCACTCTTTGTCTAACCCCTCACCCAGGACCAGTTTGCCTCCCCTGACCCTGACAACATCAGGGTCACTGCAATAACACAAACCCCTCCACCACAATAAGATGGCGATTCACGGGGGGGATTTACACATTTATTTCTTGCAATTTAAGACCAAAGAGTCATGCCGACTGTTTTCTTTTATTTACAACTGCTGCATTTCTTTATTATGGAGAGAAACTGAGACACTGTTGAAATTGCATTTCTTTTTCTTATATTAAGGCATCTCAGGGATTAGATGCGTAGTTAAACTGCTTTACACAGACTGAAGGGGAGTTTTACTAGTCCAGCCCACTTATGATCAAAATGGGCTGTACGTGGCCCACAATGTAAAATGAGTTTGATATCTCTGATCCAAAGGAATATTTTGTCCTGTTAGGATATACAAATAAGTTGTCATTATATATGTTGTAAACTCTTTGTTACTTATTGTTGTACAAAAAAGTGGGAAAAAAAACAAGTGGATCTGCCTTAAACTGGCATTGTTTTGTTTTTTTCTCTTGGCCAGCAGGGGGCAGCTCCACTGGCTGCAAAAAGAAATCCTTCTGTTTAAAAGTCTATGATAACACAACTCTTTGTGACCTCAGAACCGACTTTTAGCTTTGGTGTGTTTTTTAAAGTCTTATTTAATACAACTAGAACAAAGCAGGGTATGCTTTTGGGTGGGCCTTCCTTGCAACGAACATATTCCTACTGTATGATTGCTCATTGTGCCTCAGCTTCTTGGACAGCTCCACCCTTTGCTAGTGGGTGATTTGATTATGTCCATCTTTCATATACTGTATATTGTGTAGAGATAAGGATAATATCTTCTGAGCAACAAAGCAAATTCGAAGCTTCCAGCCAATTTATAAAAAAAATACAGAAATTTTACAAGAGTGAGGATTTTTTCCCCTTGTGAGTGTATTATTTTTAAAATAGTATAATAAACGAGATTACATTATTTACTATTGAATAAAATCTCGCTCACATATAAATCAGCAAACATTCTTCTGAAAATATCTGCTTTAGATTCAAGTTTACAGCCATAAGAGCGCGCTGATTAAAGAATATGTTTTCTTTTACAGGTGATGAACTGACCAAGACTGAGGATGAAGATGAGCAAGGCTGGTGTAGAGGTCGTTTGGACAACGGCCGAGAGGGACTGTACCCAGCCAACTATGTTGAGCCAATCTAGTCACGTTACTGGACAAGGACATGCCATTGGAGGCAGCTTGAACTGTCCCGTCCAATTGCACCGCACATAGCCAGAGACTTAAGAGCAACACATCCCTTGCCCAACAGATACGCCAAGCAGTTTTGCCTAAATAAAACTTAGTAACCTAAAAGACAATATATCAGTATAATATATTTTATCCAGCATTTGGGGTGGGTGAACTTACACATTTAAAAACAGGAGCAGCAGTTATTCCAGTATATACACACTCAACTATAACACCAAGACAGTGCAGGAACACATTGCTTGTCTGTGTAGCTGTATTTAACATATAATGCAGCTTATTTAAACTTGCAGTATACTGCAGTGTGTTCACTTGTGGAAATGGGAAGATAATATAATCCGTTGTACCCATTTGACAAAGATGAGCTTCTCTAACCTGCATTGTGTATATACAGTGTGATGCCATTTTGTGTAGCATTTTTAATGCTGTGTATGGTCAGCCATCATTCTTACATCAGGAATGCTGTGTAGTTTTAAAAGTACCACAGACAGTATCCTTTATTTTTTTTGTTTTTGTTTGTTTGTTTGTTTGTTTTTCTTTGTGATTTGGTCCAGCCTCTTTTCCAGTGTGTGCAGTGCTATGTGTGTTAACTGTTTCTGAACTTGCATAGCAGCATGTGCTATGCAACAACTTGCATTCCCCCGAATCCTGCAGCCTCGTTTAGGCTACAACCTGATGCAACACTTCAACTACAAATGCAGAGATTATTTCTTAGCATCACAAGCTTCTGGACATGCACATGCTTCTAATTTCACAAGAGAAAGCTTGTTGATGGACTGATTTTATGTTTGTTTGTCTTGCTTTCAACATTTTTTTTTCTTAGAATCACAAATCCTTTGAGAAAATCATCTTCATGCAAACCATGGAAAGGATTTACAGTTTTTTTTTCCAGAAGCTTTCATTCTTGGTTCAGTAATTCAGGTCTCATTATAATCCACTACTGATAACGAGAAAGACCCGTGATGCATTCCCTGTGAGTGAAGTCGGATCAAGTCATCTTGAGGTTGCCGCTGCAGTTTGAGAGGAGGGTTTTGAGAAATGCATATGCTGGGGACATTTCTTCCAGAGTGGAGGGCCAGTGGAGGCATCTCAGTGTGTTGCTGTGCTACAGACTGTTGTCTGAAGATTGACGCCTCTCCAACAGGACATGAATGTACTAGTGTTTGGGCTTGAAAGAGGGCATGTTGTTTAAGCATTGTGCTCCACTGTCATTTAAAGCCCTGCCTAGCAAAAAGCACTAGTTATGTGGCCCGTTTTCCTGCTGAGCCAAAGAACGACCCGATACCATCAACTGTTTTCTCTCCGTGCAATAATTTACCATATCAGTGTGAAGCAGCTTCACTGAAGGTCAACTTGTACTTGCTTCACAAGCCACCAAAATTCATTTGCCTAAAAAAAAAAGAAAAAAAAAGCACTGCTAAAACAAAACTCACTGGGAATACATATCAGGAGTACTGCACTGCACGTAAGATGACTTACAGGGTGCATTACATGGTTATTTTGAAATCTTTAACTTGCAGCGTGAAAATTAAAACCACAGCAGGAATCGCATTCATCAAATGTGGATTAGCGAGTTATCTTGCACCTAAATCTGATTTGATTGGAGATCGCTATTTATAACTTAGGTGCGCAGAAGTTTTTAAATGTCACCGGACCAACAGCAGTCAGATGTGTTTAGCTTTGTGTCTGGAATAGGATTTGACGGGTTTGGGTCTCACACATGAGGAGAAACACATCACCAGCTCACAAGTTGTGTCTTAGAGAAAAGCTGTCCAGCATAGCAAAAAGGACTCCTGTCATAAAAAATGTCATGCATCATCGATCCACACGCGCACACACTTCCATACACATGCAGACACACATGCATTAAACAGGATATATATATACACGATACACACACACACAGTTCAAATGCATAATCCACATTATCAGGTTAATATTCTGAGGGAAAACATCTTCATCACCCAGTGTGTATGAGTTGTGTAAATGTAACCAAAAAAAACATTAAAAAAAAATGCAAGTGATTGACTATTAAGACAAAATGTAGTGTTATACATGTAAATGTGTTTCATCAAATAACAGCAATGGAAAACATATTAAGTAATAGGTACCATACTGTATGAATTTTATTGCAATGAAAATTGTCAGTGTATCATAAAAGCGTGACGTTATCCCACGCTGTCAGATTTGTAAATGATGATGTAATTTAAAGATTATATTCTATTGTAACTGTACAACTGTGTTGAGTTGAAAATGAGACCTAACCACGTTGAGGCAGTAAACAGGTGTACATGTAAATGCTTTTTTATGTTGATCTCTTCCTTATGCACACAGGGGACCGCAGCTCATGTTGTGGAACCCCCTCTATTAGCGGTCCAGAAGATGTATGTTCATAGTTAGTGATGTACTTTTATCTCCTAACTGGTGTAGTGCCTGTTCATCTTGATGTAACAAGTTCATTTAAATATGCATAAAGATGATTATGATCACAGATAATGACGATAGTGATGAAAAACCCAAATCAAATTTGTTGTGATGGTGTCAATATTGCGATATTGGTTTGAAAGGGAAACAAGTTTGTTGAAAAAAAAATGTAGCGTCTGTGTGTTTTGTTTTGGGGTTTTTTTTGTTGTTGTTGTTTTTTTGTCTATAGACAGCATGAGTTTGAGTTATTTGTTAAAGTAAACTATTTTTATTGTAGAACATGGGCATAAACCTATCAATTGGCACCTAAAAAGGGCTATTTATCAAGACTGGTCTAATCATAAAACATTTCCTGACTCTGGAATAAATACACCTGAATGGGAATAACATTAAACTTCATTATTGAACTAGAGGGGCACTTGAATAGCCAAGGCCAAAGAAAGTACCCGAGACTGGTTCTTTATTAGTCCTTGGTCCACCTTTCCACAAGTTTTCTCAAATCCAGCTAGATAGATAGACTATGTCTACCCCTGGAAAAACAGAAAGCATCTACCAGCACCTTTAAAGCTTACTAAATTCTGCCTATGCAGTTTCAATAAATGGAACTATTATTCAGTTAATGTTTGCTACATTGCTATTGCTACATTCATCTTCTGGATGGTAACTTCCCAGAATGGGAATTATCAGAATGGTGGAGCAATCACCTGAGCTACCTGAGACAGGTGGGTCATGCCCTGGTCATGCTATACAGGAAAAGGAGACCTGATACTGCTACACTGCAAGGCAGCAATGACACTCCTGGGAGTGAGGAAAACTCCGCCTGCTGATGTGACTGTCCAACACTCAGCTGGACGTATTATGTATGCATTATGTCAATTTCCAATCATATCTTTCATTCTCGGACTCCAAACAAGGATTTTAAACTTCTCTCCCTTTAAGGTCACCCGCCCTTTCTTCTCATTGGCCTCTCACAGATAAACTCACTAAAGCAACCTCAGTTAATTGTAGTGACTATTTTAACATTAACAATGCCACTGAGGGGCTGCAATAGTGGCTTCATGCCAGACGCCCGGATAAATGTGTCTGATAAATTCATGTTAGCTTTCATAGGGATTGAGTGGATGTCTGAAGTTCATGTAAGTTACATTTTTGAAAATAGTGAAATTCAGAAAGGTCTTTGCATACAGTTTATAGGAGAACATTTATAGTTGCTCAGTAATCCAAGGTTTCGATTCATCAGACTCTGTATTACTAACAGTAGTCAGTGTTAAAAATTTCCCAAAAAACATCATTAAAGATTGTCTTGCAAGCTTTTTCGACATCATCCAGCCTATGCCACTTGCGTGTTTATCCCATGAAACACCACTGATTAAAGATTTAAAGAACACTATTTTTCTTGTATATACAGTACCAGTCAAAAGTTGGGACACACTCACCCATGTGTGAAATTATGGGATCCTTTCCGCTGTACGATTAAGTCATTTTTCAGGATAATGGATCTTGATGGATTCAGTGAAGTCGTAATAATTCAGTGACATGGCCAGAAAACAGTCTGGATCTCAATCTGATAAAAAAAAAAAAAAAAAAATCTTTGGAAATGTTTAAAAGAAAATAAAAACAGGTCCATGACGGGGCTCCATTCTCCAAAGCTGAGCTATAAGCCACTATTTGAGCAAGATGGAACCAGCTTGATGCAGAATTTTTTAATTGGTGCAGTCCACAAAGAATTCAACCCAGCCCGAGGTGGTGCAACACTGGTGGTGATATTTTTGCTTATGATTCATTAACTTAAATAATTTGCATCTGTGACAAACTGGCAACTTGTCCAGGATGTACCCTGCCTCTGGCCACACAGCTGGGACAGGCTCCAGTCTCACCGGGATCCTGAATTAGATAAGCAGAAGAAAATGGATGGCTGGACTGATGGATGAGTTTTATGCCATATCTGTCATTTATTTGCTACCACGGATATGGCTCAGGTGGTGGGGTGAGTCACCTACCATCATAAAAGCCATTAATTTCAAGTTTCATTTTCAGTCCTGTGTTGTGAAAATGATTTCATAAAAACATAAAAAGCATGACCACCAAGACTTTCATTTTCAGTGATAATTTAATCATACAAACATTCATCAAACATACCAGAAATACGCGTTCATCTGCCTGCTTCTCACTCACCTAAATGTGCTGTTGTTTGAGTCTAATGCCAACTGATTCATTTTGGCCAGTGGAAACTTTGCGATATTACATTAAATTGACAATAACTACCTCTGATAGCAAGATAAACATTAATCTCTTTCTTTATTAACAGGAGATGCACACTAGAGCTCGGGGATCTCTGAGTGCTGACATGTTCTCATGTCCACTCTCATCACGCTCACGTTTACAGGCCTCAAAGTAAAAGGCTGTGACAGTGGTCTAACACACTGCTTTAAAAAACAAGTTAACCCTTCTTATGAAGGAGAAAAGACACACTGACGCCTTGTGATTGGGGTTTCATTACTCAGTGCATAGATTAGCCAGTAAGTAAATGTCAAGTAACACTAATTAAAAAAAGGATGGGATTCAGTTCTTTGATTGATGAAAAATTAAATGTGAAATAACAATGAGACCGTTGTAGTCTTAAAAATGAAACGTCTCAAACATAAATTTAACAAGTGTTAGCAACATGAAAACCAACATTAACACTAACAAAACTGCCAGATCAATGAAAACATCCGATGAAGAATCTTTGGGTAAATGAATGTTTCCAGAAATATTATCCCACTCTACATTCGTCGTATACATTCAACTTAATATGTTAAAATTCCAAGACAGGTTTAAATTGAATTCAGAGCAGTAGGACTCATAAAAGATTTCAGAATGTGAAATTATATTGTTACTGCTGGAGTTTGAATGTTCTCCTTGTGTCTGCGTGGGTTTCCTCCCACAGTCCAAAGACATGCAATTATTGGGGTTAGGTTAACTGGTCACTCTAAGTTGCCCATAGGTGTGAATGGTTGTCCGTGTCTCTGTGTTAGCCCTGCGACAGGCTGGCGACCTGTACAGGGTGTACCCTGCCTCTCGCCCTATGACAGCTTGGATGGGCTCCAGCACCCCCCGCGACCCTGAACAGGATAAGCGGAATAGAATGTATGGATGGGATTGTTACTGCTGTTTATATGGCTTGAAATAAGCATCTTATATTATGTAGGAATCCTAGCTTTTTTTTGTTTATGAATGAGTGACCCAACAAAATCTAAAGTTAGGTTCACTTACCAATAATGCAAAAATAATTCTAATATTTATTTTCCAAGTGTCAGCAAATATTTGTAATTAATATATGAAACTTCTGTTTCTCTGCTCTCAGCTTTAATTCGGCTGACTCTCTCTAGTCGAAATAAGTTGCACTGGTTCTAAACTTTCAGCTACGGCAGCTTACAAAATACTGGCCATACTGCATGAGGCATGAAAAACACAGGTTAGGGTCATTTAACCTTGAAATAAGTTTTTGGAAAATATTTTTGTTTTAAAAACATTACAAATTAAAATACAAAAATTATGCTTCAAGAATTTAGTAGCCCAGACACCAAAGAGTCCACAAACCCTAACAACATTCCAATAATCAGAGTAGAAACTGGAGAATCAGTTGGCAAAGTGAATGGCTTTTCCTCCAAATTCTCTTTTTCATGTTGCACAATCCACACACAACTACACAAACATTCAAACACCCCTGTCATCACTGTTTCATGGGTACTCTGCTAAAAAAAAAAAAAAAAAAAAATGAAAGAAAGAAAAAAAGTTATCACTCAGAAGACTCAGCACTCATTTATAACTTAGCATTCACACGTGCATACAGTGGGTGCAGGATGTTGGTTGAGCTGCATGTCAGGAGCATTGGCCTCCGGATATTCAGTCTAACTGGACTTTGCATAAAGTGTTTTTGAATCTCCACACTCTCCGTCAGCTACTGGTGAATCCCCTTCTTTCTCTTGTTGGTGTGACAGACTCCAGAGGTATGATTTTAGTGCTGCTTCACTCCTTCACAAGTCCCATGATTTAAGAGTGCCCAAACAGTTAGGGCTCCTGTATACCCTGTAAGAAGAAGAAAAGATTAAAAAGAAGTAGTAGGGCCACAAGATCCGATCTTTCATTGTGTACAGACATTTCATTACACAGACGATTAATCGTCTGTGTAATAATTAATTAATTATTCTTCAGTTAATTGATGGCAGATACAGCCAACTACTACTTTGCAAAGTTTTCAAGCAAGTTCAGTTATTCTATGCTCCAGCTTATCTGATGTGATATATAAAAACAAACAAACAAAAAAAACCCTGATTTGTGGATTTACACTGTTGGCTAGAAAAACTACTAGCTTTCTTGTTAGTATTGTTGTTATTGGCAGACAATGGAGGCAATACTACCCCCACAGCTTCCTGTAGTGTATTGCAATTACAAAATCACGTGTTTTTAGAATATGACTCGTCGACATTAAAATTCCACGTCGACTATTTTTTGTAGACGACGTCATCGATTATGCCGAATCGTTGCGGCCCAGAAGTTGGCATCTTGCCTTGCAAACTAAGGGCAACCTGCTAGTGACCAAAGCAATCGCAAGGAGGTTTTCGGTGCAGCTTTTCCCCTGATGACTGCTAGCAACTTCCAGCAGCCATTCACCAACTGGTCAGGTACACATTTTCCTCTAACAACTGGTGGTTGCCAGTCTCTAGGCCCCAGCGACTGTAGACTTTTTGTTCACAAAAGGATCTGTGTGATTCATGTGTATGAAGAATGTTCTTGCTCTGTAATATGTCTCACCTGGTTGTAAGAGACTACTGATAGATTGCTTTGTAGACTGTTTGCTAATATATCCACAGAGTTTTGTGAAAGTCCATTCTGGTCTTGCTGCAGCTGATTTGGGCTTCCCTGCCAATGTTCCTCTGCAACTCTATGGTCATCATCACGGAGGCTGTTGTTGTTGCTGTTAGGGCACTTGTTTTTCTCTGGTGAGGCAAAGGGATTATAGTCTCCTTCCAGGTTACGATGAGGCTGGGTGTTGAACTCAGCTTGGAAAGAGGAAAGCTGCTGCGTGACGCCAAGGAGGCCTCCAACCTCCACACTCAGGATTACCCAGATTACATCTGTAAAAAGACAACAGTGTATTTAAACATAACGACAGAGCTGACAATATGTAACTAAACATGTATCTAAATACAGGATACCCAATACCTAGAAATGAAATCTTTACAAATATTTACAGTGCAATAATTAGGCTGGACTACACTTTAAATCTTAGTAACCTCAAAGATGCTTCAAATATGCAGCCCTCTTCTTGCTCCTAAAATGAATATGAAACTGATTATTTTAGGTGAGAAATAACTGATGAAATATTAAAGCCAAGTTTTTAATTCAACATCCCTCTGCCGCTTCATTTGTAAGTGGGGAAGTCTTTAGAGACTTCATGCTGGGACATAAATCAATTAAATTAATAATAAATAATTAATAGTTTTATTGCAGCATGTGCATACAAAATGATCTAGTACTTTATCTCCATTAATGACTGTTGCCTATTACTGCTAACCGCGGCACTGAGGGCTGTACTACGTCAGAGTTGTCTGTGTCACAAAGGTGGCTCCCTTCTTCCCTGCCTAGATCACCATGCGGTAGCTAATGATGAACACAGTCTTGTCTAGAGCAGCTCAAAAGCCACTGATTGAAGTAAAACTCCTGAGTTAACAAAGAAAGCTGATAACCACTGTCCAGATACCGTTAGCTCCAACTAGGGTTTTAGGTTTTGTAGAGCCAGCTAACACAAAGAAAGCCTGGATATGCCTCATCGGTGAGGCGACCACTTGAGGGGTTACTGTCTCTGGGTATTAACAGCTCAACTGAACAAAGCAGTTGGATTTGGGTGAGGTAAGACATGAATCATATATAGACAAACTAGAGCTAATGGCAGGGTTATTGTGTGTTGTGTAATGCCTCTTGAGGCAAATTTGCAATGTGATTCCTTGGTGTTGGACTTTTAGATTTGTTTGTCTAAAAGTCCAGAGCCAAGGAATAGCCCAACCAAACATGGAAAAATAAACATGCATAGCAATGCGTCTGTCCTAGATGTCACCCAGCGCAGGGTAAACCACAATAAACTTAAAAGTATATATATCCAGGATCCAAACCTTGCAAAGTAGATTAAACTGACAAAAAGATGACATTGCTTAATTACCAGGGATTTATACTTCAGCGGGACATCTACGCCATAACCTATGTCATAACCGAAAACCCCCCCCCTGAACGACGTCTGCCACTAATGTAGGGCTCTACAAAGATTTATCGCCGAAGTCTAAATCAGGCTTTAGCGTCACTTTTTCGTTTTCTCTAAGACACTCCATTTATCATAGATAATTTACCTGAGGGTCGGGAGTGGAGCAACACCTCATACACTCATCTTCCAGCTATAGGTCTGCTATTGATTCCTTCCTACCCTTCATGTCTGTTTTTTTCCCCTTGTACTCCTTGGCGATGCCAAAGAGTAAGAACGGACGCAGTACAAAGACACAAAGCACGGCGACAGCGGAGGATTTCAGGATTCCAGAACTCTCTGATGTCACTGGAAAACTTGCTAATTTGTCGCTAGTCGTTTTTGCAACTTAGCAACAAAGTCACTAAGTTGGCAACGTGGGGTGGGGTGACGTATTTACGCCATGAAATTAGCATATCATGATATAATTTTTTTTTTTAATTTTTTTCCCGGGCAAGATTTTTTTTTTCCGGTATTATCGTGAATGATATGATATGGACCAGCCCTACTTCTCATCACATTTATTTTTATGTAAAGTTGTAGTTCTCACCTCCATAGTAAAGTCCAGTAGCTGTGCACATTCTCCACTGGCCCTGGTACATACCAGGAGATACAGGACTGTGCATCTGCACACTGACATCAGTCATTTCCTGCGGATCTAGAGAACGCACCATCACCATGTTTATATGGCCGAACTGATCTCCTCCTACATACTTGAGACAAACCCCTGGAGGCCATGACTCTGCACCTGGAAGACAGACAGACAATTATTCTCATTACTAACTGTATTCATGCACAACAAGTTAATTACTCACTAATCCTCAACTTCTACTTTAGATCAATATTGAACGACAGGCTGTACAACCAACTACCTGATTCTTTTAGGATATTTTTAAAATGTTACTTGGTTAGCAAGAGCCAGTGCTGCAGCATTTAAATAAACAACTGATTTGCCATCACTGCATTCAAATGAAATGAGATGCATTAAAGTCTGAAAATATAATGGGGCTTTTGCACAGGACACTACATGCACTGTGCTTGCTGCTTGATTCAGCATATTATTCAAGGAAGCTGTGAAGGACAGAGCAAAATAAGCAGTTCTCAAAACTTTCAGTGCAATGTCTCTGTTGTCTGTAACTCTTCTTCTCATTATCTCCAGAGCTTTAATAGAGTTACAGGGCTATTGGGAAGAAGATAGAACAAATATTTAAAAAATAAAAATAAAAATAAAAAAAACTTGGAAACTACTTGGAAAACTTGCTCCAAGAAAGTGGTCAAAATTCAAATCTGTTCAACTTTGATGGGAGTGTCTTCAAGAGCTACCAAGTTGGGTGCTGAGGTTTGTCCAGTGACAGACTGTCTTGCCAATGAAATTAATGGGTTTCAGAGTGTAGTAGTACAGCCTGTGTGATCACACCTTACATGTGAATCCTACCCTCAAACGTAGGGGAAAAAATTGTGACTATTTTACATTACAGTTACCTTAGAGTTATCATTATTCTAGCTGACTTACCAGTGTTCTGTATCCTCCAGGTCTTTGTGAAAGGTGTGTCTGGTGGAACGGATTCACCCTCACCAATCGTCACATCCTTTACAAAGGACATGCAGGGTGCACTTATGTTGGGACTTTCAAAATCATAATAGGCTCCGATGGCTGCCTGTAAATTCCTAAGAATGAAGAATAAGAAATTAAGAGTAAATCTAGGTATTGACTTGCACTACATTTACAGAAGTGACATCTCAGTTTTTACAGAATTTAGGATCCTGCAGGCTAACTTTGTTCCACATATGTGAAGGCTTATTTCAGCTATTTTTTTTTTTTTGTTGTTGTTGTTTAGGATTAATCTAAAACATATTAGTGGGGAGAAAAGCCCCTGCTTGTTATTGTTTGTTGTGTTTAACCAATAGTGCAAAACAAAACAAGACCTTTTTTTGCATGCTTCATTTAAAATTAGTGACTGAATACTGTCAAAATTCACCGTTTCATATAGCCCTGAGTGTGGGGAGCACAGGAAGACCTATCAGTTTCTGTATGACACGGAGGTCATCCATAATCCAGCAGTTCTTAAATTTTGGAGAAGTCGTTGAGGAGAAGCAACATCACGTGATACTAGAACCGCCCCACTCCCGGTGAACACCCTGCTGGAGCGCTTGATCTTCCACCGATGAGCATTAGCTGGCTCAGCGCCGCATATGCGCAGAAAAATCTATTTTGGGGATGACTTCAAAATGGCCTTTCCCCTCAGCAACACATTCATTTTCGTTTCAGTACACTGGAATGGCACCGCGAGTCGTTTCACTGTTTAAACATGCCACCGGAAGTAGCATTTTCCAACAAAAAAAACCCAAACAAACAAAAAAGATTTGTCAAGTGATCTCCGTAAATGAAAAGACAAAAAAAAATCAATTTGGTCCAGTTAAGACTGATCTGCCTTGCGCAACTACTGTGATCTTTGAGCTCAATTCCAATGTACATGGGTTACGTAATAAATTGTGGCTACCCTTATTTACTGTAGTTGTATCAACAATAAAGGTAACGGGTGTCATGTAACAAAATAACAAATTAACAGACAAAATAAATCGAAACTATCAGTTTAGTTCAAGTTAAGTTAGCTAGCTACCTTGTACGACCTAGCTTTTCAGAATAAAAGTAGTAACTAACAACAGGCTAACACACATGTAAACATCCACATAAATTAACGTGTTTATATCAAAATACAGCATCCGCTTCGGCACCAAGTTATGACTGAATTAAAAAAAATAAAATTATTTGTGTCAAAGGAATTTTCACGAGTATGCAAATCTTGCCACCCTTTACTGTCCGTCACAGGCAGTCAAAAGTCGGAGTCACACTGACTCAGCTAATTACGCTTCTTAAACGTAGTTAACTATCAATGAACCTACGCTACTATGCCCAACCTAAACGCGAGGACAAAACTTTCAAAGATACTCTGTTTTTTCCAGGCGAACTGTCAATAAGAGCTGCTATGCAGAAAGCTAGCTAGTATACATATCTGTTATCTAACATTAACCAAACAGCAGGCCATACGAGTCCCCGGGCTCACCAGTTGGTCATGTCCAGAAAGAAGGCGCATCCGGCGGGGTTTAACTGAAACCCAAGAAGCCTCTGAAATTCCGATATGAGTATATCTTTGTCTGTTGTACCCATGCAGCTGAATTTCTGCATGAGCTCCTGGTCCAGGTCCATACCCTCCATTACGGGATTCGCCCGGATAAACACGGGGGCTTGGTTCCTAATTTAGTCCGAGGCCTCGACTTATCATAACAAACTCAGTAACAGGGTCGAGTGCGCATGTCACCTGATTGCATCCTGACACTCCGTGCCTGAAAAAATATGAACGCTAATTAAAATATCTTCTACTACTACTTCTATAGACCAGTAATTAACTGCAAGGCGAACTAATTAAGATACAATAAAATAATACAATAATATAACATGCTATTTATATTACAATTTTTCATTTATTTACCTTAGAAAATGTCATTTTGTGAGCTTTATTTTCAATACTAGACTAACAATATAACAGTATTTAACAGAGACTCTCTACACGTTAAAAGTTGCCGTAGTTTGCATTACTTGGATGTTTGAATCAAAGTGCACAGCTCTGAGTCACCTCCAGACCCGATCGCAGGGAGCCAACCCAGTCAGTGCATGAGGTCCACCACAGCCCACAGACGTATTGGATAGTCAGCAAACGATAGATCTTAAGTGTTATGAATAACACGGAGGAAGGCATCAGACCTGTTGCTTTGCCCATTCCGCTACTTCTTAGTAGATAGGTCTAAATATATATATATATAATGCAACTATTGCAGCTGAAAGATCAGCTGCAATAGTTGCATTAGGTCATGTCCTTGGATGTTAATATATTACCTAGTTGATGCAGTATATGGGGTTTGAAAGGTTGAAAGTCTGTGTTTGAAAGCTTGAAATATATATTTATGAAATTTTACGGTGTAAGTAAATAACACATAACGGCTAAGCAGTACCAGTCGGTAAATGTAATATTTATTTCTAATTTAATTAAATATTTTGTGGGATCAAACAGCTTTAGTCACCTGTCTTGCCCACCTGTCTTCCCACTTCCCCTGAGCATCCAGCAGATGGCAGCATTGTGTTATTGGTGCGGCTTTGTTTTCTCGGTCGAGCTGTTTTTTAGTGCGCGTGCGTGTGTAAGAAAGGGGGTTAGCTTCAGTCTAGTGTTTAGCAGCTAGTCTCCGCTGTACTGTGCGTGCCTGCAGCGTTTAAGAAGATGTACACCGCTAGTGCTGTGTACAATATTGAGGTGCCTGCAAGCTAACATATGTTAATTTATGTAGGAAAATTGCCGACATTGTTCGACACTAGCTGTCAGAAATGGCTGGGATTATTAAAAAGCAAATCCTGAAACATTTGTCAAGGTAAGTGTCAGGTTTGGGTTAGTGTTAGCCAGTTAGCCCAGCTGGATGGTTGTAATGTTGCTGCTCACAACCACATCAAACGTTAGTTGGCTGATATTTGTCATCTGCAAATAGTTAGCTTAATTTGATTTCCACGTTGGTCAGCTTCTGGGGACAGTGAACGAAACAGAATCGCAATGTACTTTCTCAATCGTGTGTATTATTGTTTGTTAGCGTTATAGACTACATACCGATTTTCTATAATATGCCTTCGTCCATACTGTACCGTTTACTTTGTATTTTATATCACTAGGGTGAAATATAATAATAAGGGATGTGACAAAAATCACTGTTTATGGGATGACAGTCAAGGAATGTGAAGTAATTTTATTTATAGAGGGATCAGGAATGAGTTTTGTCAGTTGTTTTTAAGACATATTCCCATATTGAATGAATTTATTATCAGGATGTCAATAAACGGCATCCTCATGGCATAAAAAGCATGAAAAAACCAAATCAAAGCTCTAGACCGGCAATATTATGGTGGAAGTACACTGCCTTTTATCTGCCCTTGTACTAGACACAGATTTATCAGGATGGTTAAAAGCATGACTATCCTAAGCCGTAATAAATGAATCAATTATTGTTATGAATCCATGGTTGCTATAAGAGTTGTCAGGAATATCCCTACTGTTTGTTTCAGACTGTCCGTCATGCATAGTTAGAGTATACAGTATTTATCATTTACTGACAATATACTCTCTACATCTGACCTGGATTTACATCCTCAGGAGACATAT
Organism: Cichlasoma orientale; assembly: GCA_034780415.1. Lineage (NCBI taxonomy): Eukaryota > Metazoa > Chordata > Actinopteri > Cichliformes > Cichlidae > Cichlasoma > Cichlasoma orientale. The sequence goes on from JAVDPK010001877.1 coordinate 141,090, forward strand.
CGTCTGTTTGTTACTGCTTACAGTTGTTGAGAAATGAATTTGGGTGGGAGAGGAGTGATGAAATGTGTATAAAAGGTCTTAAAAACTAAATGGGATAAAGACTAAAGTTCATGAGCCTGGACAATTGATGTCCGCTCAGTTAGAGGCTTTCCATTTGACTAACTGCTATTCTCATCTTAGTTGTTGCCTCTGTCACTAAATAATTAAAGCAAATTTTTGCAGAAGAAAGGACACAGTGGACATAGAGGGTCGACATGCAAGCGCATCATTATTTTTGCCATAGCTTGTTTTATGATATCAAATGATTCAACTGTCCTTGCAACCTGCTGTTGACAGAAATCACTTAAAACCTCAAAGTGCAGCCTGCTGGCCTGTGGTGGCCCATGGGAACATTTTATGCAACCTGCAAGCACGAAAAGAACAGAAAAGAATGCACTACTGTACATTTCAACCGAACAGAATAAACCATCCGAATATTAGCAAATACAGCTTGTGTCAAGAAAAAAAGCACTTAACTAATAATTAAAAAATATATATAATTGAGAAAAGGAAATTACTAACTTAATCCGTTCAGTCACGATATAGAAATTTTGGTGAAATAAAATTCATCTTCTGCCCACAGAATCATTTTAGATAGGAGATGTCAGAAAATTATTATAACAGTGCAAACTATAGAAAGTGATGTTCACAATTGTGTACACATTGACCGAAGGTGTTATACCACTATCCACTAAGTGTGTTTGTTTTGTCCAGCCCTTAATTATATGCTGCTCCCCTGCTTTAAAGTATTTTACATTTTTTTTCTGTAACTCCACTACCATTTTTTTAATATTTCCTTGTAGGGCTGCAATGATTCATTGAGTAACTTGAATAATGTGATTATAAAAAAAATCCTCGACACATTTTTTTTTTGCTTTGATGCTTCGTTTAATCCACGAATCTGTAGCACTCAGGTGTCGCCATGTAAGTGTGAGCGTTTCACCCACATTCGTGACAAAAAATAGACCTGCAATAGAAACGTATTAAGGAGCACGTGTGTGAATAAAAAGTATTGAAACATAAAGCCTGTGTAGGCCTTTTCGACAAAAGGACTGATAGCACAACAGCAGCAGTGATCATGAGCCTGTCACAGTTTAATGTGAAGTCTGTCTACACACACACACACACACACACACACACACACACACACACACACACACACACGGCGAAGCGCAAAGAGGCGGAGCCGTTACTGAGAAGGAGAATTCAGGTGGAGTGAAAGAGAGCTTTTTTTCTAGTGTCCAGAACAGCAGTGCTTATAATCACCATTAAAAACGTACTGAAGGCTGATGGAACCTGCAACACGCAGGGGTGGGTCCCAAAGGCCAAAATATACATGGGCCAGTAAAATACTGAACCCCACTGACCTAGGGCTGTTGGGTTGGGCACTGAATTATTATTAACATTAATTAACATAATTTTTTAATATGTACAGCATCAGAACGTTTATTTTCTGCTGCAG
>JAVDPK010001877.1:142690-174866 GCA_034780415.1 Cichlasoma orientale
GCACTGAATTATTATTAACATTAATTAACATAATTTTTTAATATGTACAGCATCAGAACGTTTATTTTCTGCTGCAGGAAAGGTGGCGTCAAAGCACAGGTCGCACCTCGATTCTGAGAGTGTTATGCTTGCTTTTCTTCATGCACCTTTAAAGGCTTACAGACACACATACTGACTCATTCACTAGCAATCATGCAGACAGGCACACACAAGAACACATGCACATGAACACACACCAAATTGACCTCATCCAGGCAATGCAGTACTGTCAGAACTCCTTTTTTGCTCCCCACTAAGATAAGAAAGCCTTCCAAGAGAACAGTAAAGGCTATTTTATTTTATAGCTTCGTTTAGGTTATACTTTATGCTATGTTTTCTTTAAAAAAATAACATGGCACGTAAATACATTGAAAGGGTTTAGTTTTTTTGGTCAGATGTATGCAGTTAAAACTATTTCTAGCAATTTCTAAAATGGAAACCAGTGAGCAGTTTATTTTTTAAAAGACCTGTTTTTTTCCCCTCTTTTAAATATTTATTATTGCTCATTAATAAGACAAAAGTTGCTGATTAATCGATGGAATAATTGATAGAACGCTCGATTACTAAAATAATCGATAGCTGCAGCCTTATTTCCTTGTGAGTATCTGACTCGGGGAAGCAGTTGTCATATAACAGCGGAGTCATTTCATAAACAGTTAAATCATATTTCTGACCCTGGTCTGTCTGCTTTGCATTCAAGGTAATGACAAGAATTTAAAGACACGGATGGAGCACGTAATTGACCGAACCTGACTTCTTAAGTCAGATAAACGTTAACTACTAATCCTTCCGTACTTATTATTTAACAGTTCTGGTATTGCTAGCTAAACGGTCGGGCTTTTGGCTGTTTGCATAACCTTGAACTGTTATGTCAAAGTTGTATTGTATTTTCAGACATGTGAACTAGGTCTCTGCCTTAGGCTCGACTCATTGAAGTGTGTCAGGGTTCGTGTGAAATGCAGCAGAGCAGGTTTTGTAAGCAATGGATGTAGAGCCGCTATTTTTATTGCTTCATATGAAAAGGAAGCTTGAGCTCACTGAATTCTCACATTTATCTGGAGCAGCATGTTATCAGATCTGATTATGTGAAGTGTTGTAGTTTAAATAGCATCCTTAACTGTGAGCTACAGTTTGTAGCGCTAATCATATGCTTTCATTTTGAGCAGTGTCTCACAGCTGATAACTGGAATGTCACACGATATTTCAGAGCAGTGTTTCAGCCATGTATTATAGGTGAAATAAAAAAAAATCAGTGCTCTAATTTTCTACTATTGCTAATATTTTCTATTTCTATATTCACCCTGAGCAGACTGAATTTTATTCTTGGCTTTTGGAGCTTGCTACCTTAGAATCCTTGAAGAGGGTAAGGAGATGAGAGTGCAGCTGGATGACTCTATTAAGGATGCTATTGCCTCTCAGGATGACTCATCCAGTTGCACTACTTCAAAAACATCTTGACTCCATATTTGCATTGTTCAATTTGAGTTATTTCTGTCTCCCAGATCATCAGTGCCATATGCTGGTGTTTCCCTAACTTACCTTATTTAAACTGCTTCCAGATTTAGGCTGTATGTATTCACCCTAAAACATTTGAACTGTTTATCTGGTTTCTTCAGGTTTACCAAGAATCTGTCCCCGGACAAAATCAATCTGAGTACACTAAAGGGGGAGGGGCAGTTGTCTAACCTCGAGCTTGATGAAGAGGTTCTGCAGAACATGCTTGACCTGCCTACCTGGCTGGCTGTCACCCGGGTCTACTGCAACAAGGCTGCCATCAGGGTATGTTGATATTAATCCCTGTAACTAGTCAAACAGGGGAGGGTTGTTGAGTTTAGCTGTGACACAAAGTATGCGTGCATCATGCCGTTGTCTCATAGTTCTTTTTAAAAATGCAACAAAAATATATTTTGCTTATTAATCCCTCGGAAAAAGTTTTTGGCATTCACAGTGCATTGAGTCTGAGAGGAAATGAGCAGTGGCAGGATCACAAAGATGAGCGCTACTAGATGCACTGCTGCAAATTGTGATCCCTCAGACCAGTACTGTTTGTTGATAATAGACAGGCAAGCCATGATTCAGAGGGACACCAAAGCCCACAGGCTAGAGTGATCCTGCGATACAGTGGCTCGTGTATATTTAGCTCTCAGGATATCTGATTTGTGTTCTCAAATAAGCCCAACAACATTCTAGTGGGATACCGACTTCCCTTTGATATATCTTAAAAGTTTTAATGTAGAAAACAAAAATGTTTTTGATTATACACGTCTGTAGCTCTAATCATATGACTTCATTTTGAGCAATGTCTCACACATTGCTCAAAATGTATGCAATATTATCATGTATGCAGTATACTCTATAATGTAATGTGTACATTATACAGTATATTATGTACTTATTATTTTCTAGGTAATTTCCTTGTTGTTATACTCTAAAATATTTTTAATTAGGGCCTTTTTAAAATCCTTGTTAATAGTGAGATTTGTGGTGTTGCCACTAATCGGCAGACTCACCGCTGATTTCGGATAAAAACTTCTCCTCAGTCTGCTGCATTTACTTATTCAGTTTTATCATATTTTCTTACTGTTTTCAAAAGTGCACCAGGCCAGCATTGCAGCCTGCACAAATCTGAAGAATGACTGCACCACTGAGCAATGAATTATTATTACAGATTACAGAGAAAAAAAGATTCAACTTTGCTGATTGCTGTGGAATGATAGATGGTTGAGCTGTCAGTCAACTAAGCAACTATTAGATGCCATAGATTTTTGTACAGGCATTCGTGGTTCCCAAAGGATGGCCCGTGGTAACCCCCCTTACTTTGCCTGTAGGGTCACTAACAGGTCAGCATTTTGTGTTGTTCAATACTTAAGTTTATGACCAGATCTTTTGACATTCCTGTAAGCCTTAGTAATACCTAATGCTGAGTGCTAATTAACAAATGTCAGCTGCAGCCTAACACACCATGTGCTTGGCTGAAATCTGCTGTTTATCCCAAGTAATTCCATGACATGTAACACTTCAGTTACTGCGTTCCCATACTAGACAGACACGATGTTTAGAACCATCTGAAACCTTTCCAGTTAATTTGTTGTGCTTAAATATTGCAGCGTGCCAGTTTTTGTCACAGCTGCTGTGTCACATTGTGTGATTTTGCTTCTCACTGTGAATGATGAAAATGCAGAATTCTGTGGCAAGTGTTTGTGCCTGACACTGTTGACCCTGCTGTCCTGTCTTTTCAGATACAATGGACAAAGTTGAAAACAAGCCCCATCTGCCTGGTAAGAATTGTTATTTTGGTCTTTTCAGACCTCATGCACATTTCTGCAACACTAAGCTTCCCCCTGATCTTTAATCCAAAATAGCCTCACTCTAGGAAGACACTAGCAGTACATAAAGATTATGATTTTTATGTTCTTATTGCTGGTAAATGTTTGGCTGCATGTCTAATTTACTTGCCCAGTTGCATGCTGACTGTTATCTGTGTGTTTCATCTTGTGCATTTCCTCATGTGCAGTTCTTAGATAAGGTAGAGGTAGAGATGAGGACATGCGAAGAACCTCGTCCACCCAATGGTCCCTCTCCCATAGCTATAACAGCAGGCCAGAGGTAAGCCTTAACAAATATTGTGTTAAGCCAACATTTTTGGTGTTTAATCCTGTACCACATCCCATGTCATGTGTATTGACAGTGAGTATGGCTTTGCTGAAAAAGTAGTAGAGGGCATGTCTGTTCGGATCAATTCGATTACCATCAAAGTCCAGGCTAAGGCCTTCCATGCTTCCTTTGAGCTCTGGCAACTACAAGGCAACAGCCTCAACCCCAAATGGCAACGTACTGACCTTCGCCACACCCGCATCACTGACCCAAAGAGAGGAGAGGTGCTATACACACGCCAACACTTTTATTTCTCCTCCAACACAGCGTTATCACTCTCCATTTATGCCATGTAATGTAGTTCTGAATGTAATGCTCCACCACAGAAGTCGTGTTTACTCATTAAGCCTGCTAAAAATTATGTAAACAAGCTGCATGTTTAGTTTTGGTAGCTGCAGGGACTGTTTTTGGGATAAACAACCTTTCAGAATGAGAGTTTATAATCCACTTGAAAGAAAATGTTTCTGTTGTTTTTTTTCTATTGTAACAATCATTCCATGTAACTGTCACAGTATGGTTTTATTTTATTCTTGCAGTGTTTTTTTTTTTTATGTGGTTATAGCTTGATTGTTTGATATGATTAATTTTCATTCAGGTGTTGACATTCAAAGAAATCAACTGGCAAACTCTACGAATTGAGGCAGATGCCATTGAGAGTGACGACCAAGACCTTGGTAGCACCCCTCTAAGACTCATCACCAACCAGGGACGCATCCGCATTGCTCTTAAACGCAGGGTAAGACTGTATTTGATCCTTCATCAGCTTTTCTCTCAGAGAACTGGATATAGATTAGAAACGTGAAACCATCAGTTTAAAAAGAAAAATAAAAGTCAAAAGTCCTTGTTTCTTAATTGTCCTACCAGATAAAGGATTGTAATGTGCTGGCGTCAAAGCTACTTTTCATTCTGGACGACCTGCTGTGGGTGCTGACGGACTCTCAGCTCAAAGCCATCATCCATTATGCCAAATCCCTCAGCGAGGCAATGGAGAAATCTGCACAGCAGAGAAAGAGCATGGCTGCCGAATCCTTGCAGGTCTTACCCCTTTCTTACTTGCTGCTTTCTTTTTATTTCAGAAGAAACCCAGCTTTATACCTGCCTCATCATTTAAGAGTGTTAAACTGACAAGGACCCCAGAATATGAGAAATGTGTACCAATATAAATTCCCAAATATTTAGTGAGAATAATTAAAATATTGTTTCACTATTTATATACTATTTATATACACAAGTACCACAAAAAATGCAAGACATTAAACTTAAACACAGTCTGTTTGTTGCCTATAATACGAATCATTCAAATAAAAATGAAAAACTATGGTCTGTGGATATAGTATGTACATAAGTTATGTTGCAGCAAATAAAACATGCTTACTAATAATGGACAAAATTAGCATTTGTTTTTTTTTTTCTTGATTTTTGTTAAATCATCTCAGTAATTTTAAATGAATTGCCTCTTCTGTGGTTTAGACTGCTCCACCATCTCCTGGCCTCCAGAGCCTGTGGACCGAACCTCAACCTACTCCTGCAGGCACCCCCAGCAACATGAGTCAATACTTTGATCTCTATGATGTCAAGGAGTCTTCTTACCATACCTTCATATCACGCTTAGACTTACACATATGCAATGACAGTTCTTCAATGGATGAAGGTTAGAAGTGCTGCTGTCTTGCAACTAAGCATATCTGTGTTCTGTTATGTGCTCATAGTAGTCGCTTAAATTAAGCAAACTGTTGAGCATTTGAAGGGTAATTACTGGCAGGCTGGTTAAAACTCTTGTCATGTGACGTTACATAGATGAGCCTCCCCCACCAGGATTGCAGGGTGCCATGCAGCTGACCTTCAGGAAGCTAGGTTTTGACTACTATCCCGTCCACAGACCTGGTGAGTGTGACCGATTCTTTATTTTATTTAGCTGCAGTTTACCCTGAGGCTCTGCACTCCCACTGAAGCCAATGCATTCATTCAGGACTAACTCTTAGGAGGATGATTGTTCAAACAGACTAATGGCATGGGAGACTGTTCTCAGTGCTGTTACTCTCTGGGGAATGTTGAATGTAGAACAGCAGTCGCTCTTGGAGCTCATTAAAGTATGAAAAAGAGGTTTCATTTTGTTTGTCCGATTCATTAAGAATTATACCTCTTTGAAGTAAATATAAAATGATGTCAACATTAACACAGTGCATAGTCATGAACAATATACACACATGGTCACACATGTACACAGTGGGTATAGATACAGTCCTGGATTTATAAATGTTGCAGGTGTGTGAAAGATTCACGCTCCTCACCTAAAGCTGAGGAGCGTGAATTTTCCCAACAGCCGGGTGCATAGCGTGAGGTGAAGGCGGGGGGGTCTGGGGGCCGTGTGTAGGCTGAGGCTGACCACTCACCTCGGCAACAAGCTCTTTCCCCGCCTCTTTTACGCATGATCGGCTGATTGCTGGCGGGGATTTCCCATTCATAAAGGTTGCTGCAAGGTGCGCTGTACACAGTGATGTCATTGGCGCTATTTTTCACTTTTGTCAGCGAAGGTTTAGGTGCGCTATGATGCGCAAGCACGCGCCTTAAATATCCAGGACTGTAGATACTGTATAGTATGAACATCGACTCCTTTTGCTTTTTGTGTTATAGACTTAAATCAAGTAAATATCTCTGTTGTGCTAAGATTAATTTAAACTGACATTACATCACTATACAGCCTCAGAGAACAGGAACCATTGCCATTGACTGAATGGTATTGGGTTATAGGCTTGCATCAGAAATGTATTGTAGACATTTTTGAAAATTAGAAACAATTTATTGGAAATTCACATGTAAGGGGTTCTCTCCAGGAACTCCGGCTTCCTCCCACAATCCAAAGACCTGCATTTAGTGGGGTTCGGTTAATTGGTGATTCTAAATTGCCCATAGGTGTGAATGGGAGTGTGAACAGTTGTTTGTCTCTCTGTCTCGGCGACCTGTCCAGGATGTACCCTGCCCCATGGCAACTGGGATAGTCTCCAGCCCCCCGTGACCCTGATTTGGATAAGTGGAAGAAAGTGGATGAAAGGATTTACATACAAGCTTAAAACATTTAAATAAACATAACTAATTTACTTGAATTTAAATTTTGATAAATTTCCATATTATTAGTTTCACCTGATTTAGGCTTTTTGTCTGGTTCTGTTCAAGAAAACCTTCATGGCATGGTTTTCTGTGGGCTGTTATTGAAAATAATTGGGGATTTTTTTGTGTGTTTTTATATATTTTCATTTATGTGTCATTGTTTTGTTTAACTACTTACACAGTAGAACAAATTTTAATTTCTAAATTAGTTTAAGTGTGGACTGACTTTGGAATCGTTACTGCTTCTTGTCGCTGTTCTTGTTCAGTTGATGGGTGTCGACACTGGGAACGTCACAGTGGAGCCATGGAGGCCCAGGCTCAGTGGGCTGGGAAACTACTACAAGAATACCAGAGAAGAGTCGAGGCTTCCGGGTTCCCCAGTCCACATACTGAAATTTCCCAGTCAGCCAAGGCCTCCCCTTCAAAGACAGTACAAGGTATGAATCAGAATTAAGGTACTGCTTGGCTGAGTCCCAAACACACATAAAAATGATAGAGTAGAGAATGAATGATATTAGCATTATTTATTTTACAAAACAACTTTAAGGTTCACCTAATAGCATTTTTCTTGTGCTTTTAACCAGATCACATCACTTGATCAGCAGTTTTTGCTTACTTTTCATAGAGTTAAATCTGTTGATATGCTGACATGTTTAAAGTGGCACAGACAAGAAGCCCCTTAACTGTTATATACAGGATCTTAACAGCTACTGAGCACAGGTCCACTTCAGTGGTAACACCATAAACTTCCTGCTGATGAAGCCCATGTAATGGGCTCCTGAAAAACCAGCAGGTGCTTAGTTGAGATTGTTTTGAAACTTTATAGATGTGATGGAATTACAGTACTCATGCACAGATGAATTACTTTTTGCCTCCTTTTTCATAGCATACTACACAAACTGCATATGTGACCATTCACCATATGAATCAACATATTTATGTCACAGCAAGACCGATTTTTATCTGCAAATTTTTGAACATACATTTAGGTTTATGCTTACCTATGGAGAACTGTGCCATTTTAGCTTGCAACTGAGCATTTACTTTTTATACTTCAGATGGACAGCCAAGTCCCAAATCAAATTCATCTGAAAAAGAGCAGGCAGCCAGCAAGAGCTCCGCTGCTTCAGGGTCACTGAAGAAGTTGCGATCTAGCTGCGTGGTTATCAGGATGGATGATGTGGACATTCACCAGGCAAGCTTTTATCATCCTCTCATTTGATTTACTTGCTCTAACAGAAGCCTCACTCTTCACTGGCTCCCTAATCCTAAATTGAAGCAGTCAGGTGTTGGACTTGGTTGTACTTGCAGTTGGTTCAAACCAGAAAAGGGTCTGGCCAGTTGGCAGTCTTGGCGTCATGTGCTTGACAGGGCTTACAGAGGAACCAAAAGTCTCTTACAGACCATGTCACATGGCCATTGGATACCAAGTGATATGGCCAATTACATATTAGTTCATCAACTCAGGGCATCAGATTGCCTGCTTGAACTGTGATAATAGAGGAGATAGTGATATAATTGCAATTATGACAATTACAGTATTGTATCCTCAGTGTGATAGGCAAAGTTATTAATGGTATACAAGTCGAATACTTTAGTCCCATAGAAAAATCCCTTCCCATACATGTGACTCCCTTTGTCAGCTGTAATGCCACTCATTTGGAACAGAGAAAACCCCTCGCCACCTCAAATTACTCATTCAGGCTAGTTCTGCATATTCACTTCAGACATTTTACACTTTTCCTCATGAAAGAACATATCTGGGGTTATTTTAGGTTTAAGTCACTTGTAGTTCCTCATTTGTTAGAGCAAGAGACACTCGGGGGAAACTGTAAATGTTTGGTCTTTTTCTAAAACCTCCTTCTTCTGGCTAGTAATTCAGTGTCTTTTTGCAAATATGGAAGTTTACTGAAAAAATAAATCCTATTTCATTTTAATATTACTATTAATACTTTTACATTCAGGTGTCTACAAGAGGCCGACAAAACAAAAAGACACAGTCTTTGTTATCCTGTAGCCGTAAAGCTCAACATTTACCAGACAACATACCAGCAGTTCATCTGCAGTTTACTGAATACTACTTTCCTGACAATCCCAGTCTACCAGGTATTTGTATACTCTGTGTGTGTGTGTGTGTGTGTGTGTATCACTTGTTTTAGGTGTATCGTATGTAATAAGACTGATTTAAGGTTTTTTTTTTTTCTTGTTACATTTACTCGTGAAGCCTATGTTGCTTGCAAAATTCTAATATTTTCATCCATTATGTCTTTGTTAGATGCACTTAACAACATTAGCTGTAAAAATGGATTTTGTATTGCTGTTGCCTCTTAATATTCAGTTTCCATACAATTCTGTATTGTCTGAACTTCCCATATCTTCCTTCTTGCAGTGCCCACCTCAAACCTGTATGCCCAGTTAAACAGCCTACTGCTGTGTGTAGACCCAGCTAGTGTGTTGTGGATTAATTTGTTCACCAGGGGTCTCCTACACACCCTGGACCAGGTCAAAGCCTTCTACCATTTGCAAGACAGTAACAAGTCTGAGGAACATGTAGACATCCGCATGGATGCAGCTCAACTTAAGGTGAATATACTCAACTGATTATACCATATTAATGTTTTCTGTTTTTAGCCCTTTCTTTACCTTTATCTTTGTTGCATTTTGTACAGAAGACTGAGCCTGTAATTTATATTTTTTATAGCTCATAATTCCCTTGGATATATCCATATTGGACCATCCAGAACGTCCACAGTCCCTATCTGTCACTATACCCCAGATGGTTCTCAGCAACACCCGCCATTGCCCTCATGGCTCCAATGTGGACCTCAACAGTACATGTGAAAAGTTTGCCAGCTGCGCTTTCTTCCAGTCTGTACCACCTTGCCCTTACCCCAGAGACCTGAGTGCCTTCCAGCCCATTCCTTCCACCTTCCTTCAGCATGCTCAGGAGCTGGAACCCCAACCTCTGAACAGAAAGCAGCTGCGATCCCAGGACATCTGGTCCCTCAGTCTGTCCCGTGTTACGCTAGGCTTTGATGGAGCACGGCGATTCCCCAAAGGCAAAACCCAGCCTTTTGTTGAGCCCTTTGCCATGTCTGTGTGGATGTGTCAGCCGTGTGCCTTTAAAAGCGGTTCATTGTCTTCCTCGTCCAGTCCCAGCAGATCCCATCAGGATTCTTCAGAGAAGGAGCCTCATTGGGAAGATACTGCACTTGCTTCTGTCCACTTCCTGGCCCACACAATCACACCAGTGAAGATGTGGCTCAACCACTACCAGTATGTTGCACTGCTCAGGATGAAGGATGCAATGGCTCGGTTGGGAGCAGAGTTGGGCCAGGATATACGAGATGTTAAGCAGGCTCATGACCAGAAGACAAGAACAGCTACAGTTTGTCTTGCCCTTGTTGTGGACTCAGTGGAACTGGGTCTCCTTTTGCCACCAGCATGCAGAGAGCCTGAGGAAGAGGTCCCCCACTCTCCTGAAACAGACAGCCCCAGTATAAGTGACTCTGACATCTCCCCATCTCATCACTCAGCTGCTGTTCTTGAGGACAGTGGGTTAGAAAATGGCATCTCCTCTATCAATACAGTTACGCTTGATCAGGATGAACAAGACGGGGTGGTAGAGGAGGCTTGTGAGGCTGTGGAGGAGGGGCTGGAGGGGAATGGATTGATAACACAGGAGGACACCCCTGTTCTCTCTCCTCCCTTCTCACCTGGACAGTCTGTAGTCCTCTCCCGGGAGCCGTCTACCTTTAGCCTTGAGGGAGAGCTATCGAGCGCCATTAATGTCACCAAGGATGTGACCAAAGATGCCATTAGTGCCTCACTGGACCTGACCAAAGGGGCGTTTTCAATAACAAAAGATGCCTTTAGCATGCTGAGTCGTGGCTCGGGGATGAGCAAATTGTTCAGTCCACAGGCAAAGTAAGTGCTAGTTCTCTCCTGCTGGGCAGCTGGCTACATAATATTGTTTGTGTGTCTGGAACTCATGCTGTGTACCCCATGCTTTGACTGGCTTTCCCTTAATCACAGTTTGTATGTTTGTATAGGGAACAGGTTCAACGTTCAGAAGAATCTTGCCAACAATCCATGAAGCAGTCTCCTTCCCAGCACTCCTTTGACAGTGCTATCTTGGATGGCAGCCTGCCTGATGAAAATCTTTCTGTGGATAGTGATAGCGACAATTTCGTTGTTCTCTTGGACTCAGGTGTTTAAATACTATCAAGATTCTACATATATTTCTCTGACATGCACAAGTGACATCTACTGTAACTTTGTCATGTTTACAGAATCAGGAATGGAGTCCATGCGTCCCAACAGCACGCCTGTGGGCAGCCGAGGCAGCCCAGCCCCAGGGACAGAGGGAGGCTCATCAGCTGACCTTAGCAGTTCCCTGTCCCAAAGTACAGAGGATGTCGCTCAGGACATGGTGGGTTACTGTGGGCATACATCAAATTTCAGGAGTAGATTAAATTTTAAGTTCATTTAGTAAAAACTGAACTTACGTGCTGTTTTCCAGTCCTCAGTGTTGTTGCTGATCCTGAGTGGAACGGCTTGCACCATTGAAGTAAAAGGAGAAGACCAAGTTGTGGCTGTTGAAGCACAGACTGTAACTCCTGTACAGATGGGTAATGTCAGATTATCAGACCTGCTTGCTGGGGTCATTCAAGGTAAATTGAATTATTCCTGTCATGCTGAAAAATGATTTAATTCCTCTGCTCATCTATGCCATGATCTCAGTTTGTTTACTGATGGCTTGCTGACAATTTTCTTTCTGGTTTACTTATTCCTATGTTGCTATTTATATTCAGAAAAATATAAATGTTAGATTAATATTCTGGTTAGTCTGAGGAAAAGACAAATATGAAACATCATGGTCTGAGAGAGTTGCTAAGTGAACCCCTCATACAGGCAAAAATGTGAACTGTGAAAAAGTATTTGATCCTTCCTGATTTTTTTTTTTTTTTTTTTTTTTTTTTTACACATTTGTCACACTTACATGTTTCACATCATCCATCCATCCATTTTTTCCCCATTTATCCGGGGCTGGGTCGTGGGGGCCAGCTGCCTAAGCAGATCAGGTCTCTCTTCACCATGATGGACGGGTGCAGTGTCCACATCACAGCAGCTGCTTTCCTCTCCCCTCATTGTGAAAAAGACCCCAAGATACATAAACTCCTTCACTTGGTGCAGCAACTCGTCCCTGACCCAGAGTGGGCACTCCACCTTTTTCTGGCTGAGGACTATGGCCTCAGACTTAGAGGTGTTAATTCTCATACCTGCTTGTTCACTCTGCTGCAAACCACTCCAGTGTGATCTGGGGACCACCATCTGATGAAGCCAACAAGACCACACATTCTGCAAAAAGCAGAGGCCACCAAGGCAGAAGCCTTTGCCACTTGGTTATGCCTAGAAATTCTGTCCATAAAAATTGTGAACAGAATTGATGACAAAGGGCAGCCCTGGCAGAGACCAGCACCCACTGGAAACAAGTCCGATTTATTGCTGACCAAGCTCTTGTTGATCTGAAATGTGTGACAAATGTGCAAAAACTAAGAAATTAATAAGGGGGCGATACTTTTTCACAGCACTGTACATATGATCTCATCTCAAAAACAGAATCGGATTAGTTAACGTTTGGAGCGCACGCTGGATCCTGAATTCTGCAGTCTCAACATGGCTTACACACCGTTTTCTTTTGCTCTGCAGCACCTGTTTTGCCAGTCCTGAAGGAGGGTAGCAGTGGCTCCCCAGCATTGTGCATGCGGGCAGAAATGGGACCAAATGCAGCGCAGCGCTCTGCTCTGGCTGAATCGTTGGGCTTTCTGGATATGAGAGTGCAAGACTGTCAGGCTGAGCTGTTAGCCTCGACAGTTGCTAACATCGGTCCTTTCCTCGAAGATGAATTCAGCGTTGACGGCCAGCCAGTGAAGTTACACATGAGCAATGTTACCATCACAATGAAGGTAGGTTCCTTTCTAACCTCATGGCAGTGTGAAGTGTTGATCCCCTGTTGGGCTCAGTGCTCAGTGGTATCTGTTTAATCACAAAATCTCCACTAAAATACTTTAGAACTCAACCTTTCAAAACAGCCTCTTTTTCTTTCTTTCTTAAGGACGATGGCCCCAGAATATACCCCACAGCCCCGCAACCTGTCCCAGCCACATTCATTGTAGATGAGCTGGTTCTCGAACGTAGTGATGATGGCATCATGAGAGTCAGAGGTGAGCAAGAAAATGATTTGCTTTTCAGCATGAATTTTGTTCAGCGTGATGAATTTTAGGTTCTTGATCATGAACCTTAAAACCACAAAGACCCACATTTACAGCATCAGCTGTCACAGCTTTATAGAAAGATGAAGAGAAACTGATCATCAATGTTTTCCTTTTTGGCTGCTGCTGGAGGTGGAGACTGTAAAGCTGCAGCAGGTGTTCCTAAGGCTGGCTGGAATAACCCTAACAACTCTTTGACTGTCCAAGAGCAGAGCGAGGTAATGTGTGTATATAACTGTATTACTCTGTAATATAAGGCTTTCTGGGGCTCAAAGTGTTGTTTCTTTGAATTTTTTAGTTGGGTCAACATATTCAAAATTCAGCTGAGTTAAATTAACAGTTTCTTACAGGTTTTTTTTTTTTTGGTTTACTGTAAACCGCTCTGTCCTAAATACAGGTGTAAAACTAGTGTCCTCTTACTTAAGATAAATAAAAGAGAGATGTGTCTTAACTACACAGGGTTATGTAATGCTAGTGTTGCTGTTGCTGTGTGTCAGAATCGGGTATCAGCCCGCATGGTCTGTAGCTAACTAATCCTGTCGTTGCAGAGACAAACACTGGAGTCGAAGCTCTGTGAGGCAAAGGCTGCACTCACTCAGGCCCTCAGAGAGAAAGAGCACCTCCTTCTGGAGGTCAGGAAGTATGATCCCACATTCACCCTCTGAGTTTACTCTGTGCTTCATTTCTGAACCTGTCGCTGCCGAGGAATCAGTCAGGCTGAACGTTGGGAACCAGCATGACTCATTCATGTCTGGACATCAGATCATGTCTCAAAGATGATGAATTCAAGCTGAGTGTTTGGATTACTTCCCACTTTTTATTCGTGAGATTACAAAAAAAAAAGCCCCTTATAACAATTACTGAATGGGGGAAGTTAGCGAACTAACTTATAGGTACATTAATTGTACTATTTTTTTTAAAACTGTCTAGATATTCTTCACTTCTGTAAACAACTTTGTTCTGTTTTTTCTCATCCAAATAAGTGTGGACGGTAAACTTATTGTGTGGTTTCAGTGTTTTTCATGTAGCATGCAAAGGTACATATTATTAAGCTTTAATTCTCTCTAGTCATTGTTTGCGTTACAGAAGTATTACATCAAACACATGCCAAAACCTCTTTTCACATGCACTGACACTGCCAGACAGCTGCTAGTCCATCCCAATACTCCTACAAAACATATTGTCAAGCATGCTGCCTGAACAGTGCTAATTTACATGTAGCACATATACATATTGACAGTCATAGAGCTAGACTTAGTAATGATGATTACTTTTATTTACTGTAAAGTAAAAGATGACCTTGTGGGGTTTTTTTTCACTTAGTTAGTGGAAAGTGTTATTTGAAAAGCAAGAAAAAAATGCACTTTAAAAAAAAAAAAAGAAGCTTACTTCCACTGCTTTCATGGTGAGCCTGATTCATCTCAATTTCCACCTGGCTATTTTATCAGCAGGGTGGCGTGGTTACGCACACAGGCCGAATCATTCCCTAGTGTAATATTTTTGTTTGAGTTTGAGTTGCAAAATGTTGATCATGCTTTTGTGGTAGTGTGAAACGGTGTGCTCTGCTTGAATGTCCAATGAAGGCAGCGTGCCTTTCCCTTGGCTGTAGAGAGGTCGCACAGAAGGGTCAGTGTATTGACTGGGTTGGACTTTTCAGTCCAGTTCTCTGGTCGAAAGAGATCTGAGACTCTACAGCTAGCAATGGTACAGTACCTATGCTCTTCAGCTGTTCTGTAGCTTGCCAGGAAACAACTTAGATTGATAGTGTTATTACCTCTGTACACACGTATTGTGTATAATGGTTAGACATTGTGGACTTGAAGCTTGTTTTGTGTGTTGTTTTATTGCCTGTATGCATGTTTTTTGTTGTTTTTTTAAGATCTATTACATTGTATTCAAGCCATATCAATCAAAGAAGGTGACATTTATTAAAAGAAAAACTATGGTACTGATACATAATATAATATATATTCATCAGATTTACTACAAAACTGATATTTGTGTGTTTAATCCTAATCTACTACAGATTTTATCAGGACAGTTGCAAGTTTAAATTTGTCCTGTTATCCATACATAAGTCTGTTACATAAATTCAAACTGTGATTGACTTGTTTATTCGAGACTGCTTGGAGAAACATTTCATGAAGAAGCTGTCAGTTACATTTTATCTAAAAGCGTGCTAATGTCAAATTAGTGGTTTGTCATTTTGCCTTCCTCAGGAGTTTATTAGTTGCATAGCTGTAACAGAAATCTTCCACTTACAATGGTCCTTTGGAGACCTCTGGTGGTGACTTGCAAGTGTACGCTTCATTTGTATGTATCAATTTTTTATCAAGTGTGTTAACTTGCAAATTATGAATGACATTGTGTGTTATTAAAGAGGAATGTTAGCTGTGGAGGCAATAGAAAGACACTTGGGTTTATCCACAAACATGACAAAGAACAGTAACACTACACATTTTTAATGTAGAGTTCCAGTTCTTGGAATGATTAATTACCTGTGTATCACAGTTTTTCCCCTTCAGCTGTGTAACTCAAAACCTCCTCAGTCCATACGTGTAATAGCAGAGACTGCCTTTTAACTTTATTATCACCTAGAGATGTGATATATTTCTCAGCTATTGGTGTTTGCTCTTGCATGCCTGTAGTAGACACACATACATTGGTACGAAATTGAGCGTGCCGTGCTGGATGCGTCATGTAGCTCTGAAGTTTGCCCAGTTTCTTTCTCTTCAGTCAGGCTTCCATGTTAAGTAGCATCTGTTCCACTGAAAAACTGGTGCTTTAAGTTAAATCTGCTCGTAACCTGTTACATCACAATTCATTTGCACTTGAGAGCAGGCCAGGGTTTCACTGTAAATGTAACTTTATTCCCAGTGTGCCATGCAAAAAGGAAATGGACAAAGAGTGATGAGACTCACTCCAAAGTGTTGTGTTCTCTCTAGATGCATGTACTGAAGTGATGTTCTGTTGATTGTGCCTGGTGGATTACTTACATCTGTGTGGTAAAATGGAAATTGCACTTGTTTTCATGTAAATCACTTCAAATGATTGCAGAGGAGTTATTGTAAAATCTTTTTAATTGATGCAAATGTTTGGACACTTTGTTTTTGGTGAGTTGTGTAGGATTACATAGAATTTTATATTGTCTTCATCACTTAATTGAGACTAATTTTAAACTGGTTCTATGAACCAAAGGTAGTATGTAGAAAATAATTTTAAAAAATGATTAGTAAAAAAAAAAATAAACTGCTTTAACACATTTGGTTCCATCTTTATTTTTTGACTGAATGCATGTTTGTATGTGACAGAATTCACACTGTCTGAACATACACAAAAACATTCAACTGTTCCAGTTAACATTCTGGTCATTTTACCAGTGTGATGCAAACTAAGACTTTAATCCAAAGAAACGTTACAATATTTACAATTTCAACACAATTCATTAAGCCTTGATCACAAACTACACAACACATGAAAATTGAAATATCATTCAATCATAATGAAACTTTCCAAAAAGGGAAAAAAAAAAAAAAAAAAAGATGTTGACTGGAATATAAAACATGTTTGAATTAAAATCACGATTTCTCAACATTCTGTTGAAACCAACTGAATGATGAGAAAAGTGTTTACCTTGGCAAATCTAATCCGCTTTATTTTGCAGCTGTCTTAACCATACTGTGGGACTACACTGCCTACTTGGCTGCAGGGTGTGTAATGTGGCTTCATGTTGAGTCTTCCATTGTGCACCATTGATTAAATCACTGGTATCACTCCATCATCCTCATACCATCTGCAGCTCAGGTGTGTCAGTGAAAGAGAATGTTCTTGTGCTTTGTGTTGGGAATCTGATCTCTGCTCTTCAGCCTCCTCACTGCTTCCCTCATGTGCTTAGGCTGAAGTGGTGGTGTATCACCCCACTTCTCACAAACATCCAGTGCTGTAAAAGGAAAGAAACAACCTCATGAAGCTATAATTCATATAAGCTCAACTGAATGTGTTCTATGGTTCAAGTTATTTAGTCTGGATGATTGTGGTTTTATAAATCTCCGCTCACCTTCCTCAACAATTTCCCCGGCAAAGACCTTTGCAATACCAGACATGGCAATAACCACATTCTGGGACACTGATGATCCCGTTATGGACTGGATGAGCTGATGGATGAATAACAAAGTAAAAGACATCAGAACAAAATATATTTTTCAGGGTTTTAAAATACACTATATTGCCAAAAATTTGCTCGTCTGCCTTCACACACACACACACACACACACACACACACGAACTTGAGTGCCATCCCATTCTTGATCCATAGGGTTTAATATGATGTTGGCCCACCCTTTGCAGCTATAACAGCTTCAACTCTTCTGGGAAGGCTTTCCACGAGGTTTAGGAATGTGCTTGTGGTCAGACACTGATGTTGGATGAGAAGGCCTGGCCAGTCTCTGCTGTAATTCAGAGACTGGCCTAACTCATCCCAAAGGTGTTCTGTCAGGTTGAGTTCAGGACTCTGTGCAGGCCAGTCAACCACATCAAACTCGCTCAACATGTCTTTATGGACCTGCTTTGTGCACTGGTGCACAGTCATGTTGGAAGAGGAAGGGGCCATCTCCAAACGGTTCCCAAAAAGTTGGGAGCATGAAATTGTCCAAAAATGTCTTGGTATGCTGAAGGATTAAGAATTTCTTTCCTGAAAAAACCCCACACGATAACCCCCCCCCAAACTTGGCACAATGCAGTCAGATCAGTACCGTTCTCTTGGCAACCACCAAACCAAGACTCGTCCAGACTCGGATTGCAAGACAGAAGTGTGATTTGTCACTCCAGAGAACACGTGGCGTGCTTTACAGCGCTACATCCGACGCTTTGCATTGCGCTCGGTGATGTAAAGTTGGATGCAGCTGCTCGGCCATGGAAACCCATTCCATGAAGCTCTCTATGCACTGTTCTTAACCTAATCTAAAGACTGCATGAAGTTTAGAGGTCTGTAGCGATCGACACTGCAGAAAGTTTGTGACCACTGTTTACTATGCACCTCAGCATCCACTGACTCCACTCTATGATTTTATGTGGCCTACTGCTGAGTTGCTGTTGATCCCAATCGCTTCCACTTTGTTATAATACCACTAACAGCTGACTATGGAATATTTAGTAGCGAGGAAATTTCACGACTGGACTTGTTGCACAGGCGGCATCCCATCATGATACCACACTGGAATTCACTGAGCTACTGACAGTGACCCATTCTTTCACAAATGCTAGGTGCACCTAGGTGCTTGGTTTGATACATCTGTGGCCATGAAAGTGATTGGAACACTTGAATTCAATGATTTGGATGGGTGAGTGAATACTTTTGGCAATTGTGTACTTTGTCTATTAAAAAAAAAAAAAACTTACCCTTTTAATGGCAGCCTTAGGGAATGCAGAACGTCTGTACATCTCATAGCGATTCAGCTGCTCTTCAGAAAAGGATGAAACCAAAACCCTGAAAAAAAAAAAAAAAAGAATTATGGTGAATTTGGCAAATTAAATGATTTCAACAACAGGAATGATCTTCTGTGAGATTAAAACTGGTGGTCTTACTGCATCTTCTGTATTTCATCTTCATCAACCTTGTGGCGCTTCTCCTTTTTCTTCTCGGGTTCTACCTTTAACCTTTTAGAGGGAGGCTGGCCAGAGGTTCCCTCTTCCTCATCTTCTCCCACTTGTGTTTCCTTTCCAGTGGAAGACAAATTTATTAAGAGACACTACATAGAGAGACACCATTGTAAAACCACAAACACAACACAAATGCTCAAATCTAATGAAATTCCAGGTTTTAAGATTTTGTTGGCTTCTGGCCTTTTCTGTGTACATATACAGTCAAACTATTTTGTTAATGTAGCATTTATTTCACTGTAGTAAGATAATTCTAAATAAAATTGAAAAAATCCACTGATCTTGGTATCATCAACTCTGCCACCTTTTATTAGCGCCACTGTCTCCAAAACACAAATCATAGCAGGTCTCATTACCATCTCGTAAACCATCCCTTTCACTCTTGCTCTCCTTCTGTCACAAATCACCCCTGACATTTGTTTCCACCCACTCCACCCTTCCTGCACTCTCTTCTTCGCCTCTCGTGCACTATCCATTGCTTTGGATGGCAGACCCCAGGTGTTTTTTAGACTCATCTACCCTCACTACATCTGCTCCTTGCATCTTCACTTCCACCTGTCCCCCTCTCATTCACACATGCATTCTGTCTTGCTTCTACTGACTTTCATTCCTCTTCTGTCCAGGCTCTCTCCTACCTGCCTGCACTCTCAGTACAGATCAGTGTTGTCTGCAAACATCATGGTCCAGTGAGACTCCTGCCTGACATCATCTGTTAACCTCTTCTTACATTGCAAACAAGAAGGGACTCAGAGCAGATCTCTAATGTAATCCCACCCCCACCAAGAACCCCTCTATGACTCCTACTGCACACATCACCACTGTCACGCTGTACATATATGTCCTGTGCCACCCTCACATGCGTCTGTCCTGACATCCCTATGCAGTATTACAGTTCCTCTCTTGGCACCCCATCATACGCTTTCTCTAGATCCACAAAAACACAGTGCAACTCCTTTTGACCTACACTATGCTTCTCCATCAACGTTCTCAAACCAAGTATCGCATCAGTAGTGCTCTCTCTCAGCATGAAAGCATACGGCTGCTCACTCATCATCACCTCTCTTCAACTACTCTTTCCCATATCATCATGGTATGGCTCATCAACTTTATCCCTCTGTAGTTACTACATCTTTGCTTTTGAAAATTGGTCCTAGTACAATTCTTTCCAATTTCTCAGGCATCCTCTCACTCTCCAAGATTGTGTTAAACAATCTGTTAAAAAAAAAAAAAAAGTCTATTGCCCTCCTTCCTAGATATCTTCATGCCCCCACAGGAATATCATCTGGAACAACGACCTTTCCACTCTTCATAGCTGCTCTCACTTTCTGCTTACTAATCCTCTGCACTCCCTAATTGACTAACTGTCCTACGCTCTCTCTAAATTTCTTCATTCATGAGCTCCTCAAAGTACTCCTTCCATCTTCTCAACACACACATTTCCATCTCTATCCTTAATCACCCTAACCTGCTGCACATTATTTCCAGATCGATCTCTCTGTCTAGCCAGTCAATACAAGTCCTCTTCTCCTTCCTTAGTGTCCAGCCTCACTATAAGCCTTTGCTGTACATCCAACCTCCCAGTACTCCTGTCTACTTTCTTTGCGAACCTCTTCGTTTGAATACCTTCCTGGCGAATGAAGCTCCAAAACTCACATGTTTAATCTCTTTAGGCTGATCTTGCGAAGACAACTCTATGCTTTCATTTGCAGGTTTTTCTGTGACAGGAGCATTTTCATTTTCCTCTGATTTCAGGTGCTTGTCGTCGGCAGAGGTTGTCCTCTCAGATACATCATCGGTCTTGATCCGTGCAGGGTCAGCCATGTTACTAATCTGGCTTCAGATTCTGCAAAGTATCAAAGAAGTTGATCAGACAGTTCTCCAAATAGCTACAAATCGACCAATCTAGCCCTCACAAGCTGAACTCCAGTTTAAATTTTTAGCTGGACAGCCCCGAAATTAGGCACAATGATCTTAATATCAGCTTCTGGATAAAACAGAAGAAAACAGAGAAGCATGCACATACCTTCTCCGCAGCTAGGCGTCAACAAAGCAGCGGCAACAGCCAGACCGTGAATTTAAGCTAACGAGAGCTAGTAAGTACAGGCGGCTAACACATAACGCATTTATATAATTTACATCAATAGACGCACACAAAAAAACATTAAGATTAACGCGCAAGCTGTGAATTACATATATGTAGCCACCTAACATAAGAGGAACGATTGTTCAAAAAGCTACTTTTCCTGGTAATGTTGCTAACATAGCATACGAATTTCCGTTTCCGTTTTACGGGACCTTTAACCCCGCCTCCTCTGAAGTGACCAATGGCAGTCTATGGGAGCAAAGTTAGTAATAAATAAGATGTTTATCATAAAGATTATCATTCATAATCTTTAAAGTGCAATATTTAGTTAAAATTGAGGTTGTAATTGGCTTATGTGTCTTAAATAAATAAAGGGTATTCTATTCCTAGGGATAGACCTCCCCTCGCCCCTTCCAATTGGAGAAGCAGAAGAAAATGGATGGATGGATATTCCTGGGGGGTTTTCTTTATTATTTCCCAGAATATCTACTGTCATCGGACAAAATGCTTTGAAATGCTGTAAAATGTTTATACATTTGACCAGAATTAATACTATTAGAGTCGCCTCGCTGCCAGTATCACATAGATCCATAGACAGTAATGAGCAGTTCACAGGTATTAAATTTTTGGCTAATTTGTTTCCTAATTTTTATGCATTTATTTACAGACAATCAGCGACTTATAAAGCTTTTAGTAAGTAATTAGGGGACTAGGTTTGGACATTTGCTGTGGATACCAGAGGTAAGAGGCGAACAGATCTTAAAAGCACTGGATGGGTAAATCCTACCCTTCAATCTAACCAATGCGCCATCTTGCTTATACCCGTGCAGCTCCTGCTTGAAGCAGCAAGGGCGGCGGTGATAGGGGGTGCAAGTGCGTGTGTCTGTGTGTGTGTGCACGTCTGAAGGGTTTCGGATTGGAGATGCAGAAAGAAAGGGCAGTTTCGAGGAAGTGACGGACGACGCTCAGTGGTCTGGTCAGAGGAAGTTTCTTCGTTGCTGGTGCCGTGCTGTTGAGGGAAACTTTTCACTCCCGTGAGCGCCAGCAGCATCCGTAGATCCGGACGGACGGATTCAGCGGCGGAGGAAGCTTTTGTTTCCTCTCCACACTTAGCTGCATTGAGGAATAACTTGAGGTCGGGAGAAAGAGGGGATCGCACAGGAATTTTTCTCCCACAACCAACCCCCCCTCCCCTTTTTCCTTCTCTTCCCCGCGCCTCCTTTGATTTCTTTCTGGGATCCGCGATGGGAAAGGAGCAGGAGCTTCTTGAAGCGGCGCGCACGGGAAACCTGGCTGCTGTGGAGAAGCTTTTATCCGGGAAGCGACAGTCCGCTGGCGGATCGTCTGGGACCGGTGGAAGCGGCAACAGCGGTGGCTACGGCGCCTCCTCTCATCCGCTCTCCAGTCTGCTCAGGTAGGCTTAGGGAAAGCCCAGACGAGGTGGCTCTGACTAAATGGGAGACAGTCAGAAGCATTGCCCCTGACAAATATTGCCCAATCATTTACTGTTACTACATGAAACGGTGTTTGGTGTGTGCATGGTTGCTTGCATTGTCAAATAATCACAAGCTAAACCAGTGCAGCGCCCAAGCACTGGCATGCTTCTTTGTTAGCCTACACCTCCTCTTGTGTTACTGCCATCTCTACTGTAATGTGCACAAATACCCTGGAAGGCAATTGTGCAACTTAAGTAGAGAAATCGGTAACAAATCAGTCCACGATGACTTAAAGAAACGGTTACATTTCTGTTATTAATTATAATGCTTACGCACAGTCTAGACGTGAACACTCACTGGTGGAAGTGTCTTGTCACCGTGAGACTCTCATTGTTAAGTAAAATTAGCTTTACTTTTTAAGGAAATCTTTTTTTTTTTTTTTTTTTTTAGCCGCAAGTATAAAACCCTAATTATTATCCTGATATTTGTAATATATTTGTAAGCCAAGAATATTACTTTCTTTTTTAAGTAGTTACAGGAGGAAGTCCTTGGTGAGGTAAACATTTGATGTGGTTTTTCACATCTATAAAAGGCCCACTATGTATGGTTAGAAAGATTTAGCTGTATTCCCTTTTGCTATCTCTGTTTTCCTGTAGTAGTTATGAGGTCACTATTAAAGACTGAAAAAACAGCCTAGAGTTATATAAAGTAGCTGTCATGCTTGCCCACACTGACGCGTGTATGCAATTGACAGTGATTGTGGACACAAGACGACTCAATCACCTAAAACCATACACAGTGCGGAAAGCTAAAATATATAAGAAGCCAAGTCCCTAATATAAGTGTAAGATCGCTGTAACTTTGTGCAGATGATGGTGAAATTAAATGAGATTTAAAAAAAAAAAAAAAAGATCAGATAAGTTCAGTTTCATTTTGTGCTCAGCTGTATATGTTATCTGCATTATAGGCTTGCCACTGATTGTTGTTTTTCTCTGTGCTGACAGATATTGGTTTTTATCCATAAAGTTTCTATGGTTGAGACAGCCAGTGTGCCGCATGCAATATTAAAACTTCCAAAGAAAGGAAAGAAGAGTCGACTCTTTCAAAATATAAAGCTTACGGCCTTTTTAAATGCTGCCTGTCAGAAACCCACAGGTTGCCTGTCTGTGCTAAAGTGTATGCCAGTCATATAAAGTTGCTCCCCTGGGATCCCCAGTAACAGCCGCCTTCCTCTGAGAGAGAGGTGTTAAGGCAAAGCTTGAGGTGATGCACCACTGTGTTACTTAGCGGAGACTGCAAAATTTGCTCCAGATTATTACATTAAATCCTCCTAATTGGAAATCCAATTCAGAAATGTCATGCAGTGAAGGCTGACTCGTCTCTTCCTCGCTGCTCTGTGGGTGGACTGATGAGCCCGTTGTGTCATCTATTCTGTCTTGAGCAATCAGTGTTTGGCAATGGGATCTCTGGGAAATTACTGGCTAGACTTTGGGGGGGAATGAATGAATAGGCGGTGTGTAGATCTAAAAAGCTTCTGGCTGGGGACACCTGAGAATACTAGACAGCCTCTTTAGAAGAAGTTTGCACGAGTATTGACTTTGGCTGC
This sequence comes from Cichlasoma orientale, assembly GCA_034780415.1. NCBI lineage: Eukaryota > Metazoa > Chordata > Actinopteri > Cichliformes > Cichlidae > Cichlasoma > Cichlasoma orientale. Next base: position 166,550 of record JAVDPK010001877.1, read on the forward strand.
TTTGGGGGCTTGTTTGTGTATGACATTTGATTAAGTTTCCACAATGAAAACGTCAGTATATCCAAGGGCATTACAGTGGATTGGTACAGTGGTACAGGCTGTGGTTTTGTATGTGCGTGTGTTTTTTCCCCCCTCCCTTTTATTAAAACCTCTTTGCAACCTATTCATCATCCATTGTTAGAAAGTGTAGGCCTCTAATCCTGTCAGAGGAGATTTGATCTGTGGGTAAGACAGCTTTCTTTGGCAAATTTTTTGCCTGTTCTGGTTGTGTCAGCTTGTAGATATTTGTACCTCTGCTTTGTTCCCAGTCCATTCACTTCTACTTGTGTAATAACACTTTCTTTTAATTTAAGGTCCTTTTCAGCCTAAGCAGTCATATGATGAGAGTTATTGTTGTTGTCAGTTGCTGGTAGTAGTGGGATATTTGACCTTGTGCACCGAATATACTGAAAACCTACTTGTTTACCATGTAAATGAAACCACAGGCGATGCTGATGAGTGAAATAATCAACTTCAGTCCCATTCTTTGAAGTGTTGTGTTGTGTTGTATGCGCTTCTACTAGATTGTTAGCGTTCTTGCTCTGGAATGGAATACATGTTACGACTTGTAGTGTTTTTGTGAGCAGGCCGTTGTGCAGCTCTGCTTTCCCAGGAGGCTGCATCCCAGCCGTTGCCATGGTATAGACACTGACCCTCGGCATGTTTAACACCGCCGCCGCCCCCAAACATTTGTTCCGTGGTGCTCCATTAACACCAAAATGAGCCGGGCAGGGATTCCAAAAGTAGTAAGGTCACAATGTAACCTTGTTAGGACTACAGCACAGTGGCGGCTGTGCTTTTGTTGATGCACAAGTAAGCTGGATGAACTGATTTTTTAGGACATATATTTGCTGGTTTTTCCTCCATACTGTAATTTTTATTAGGGGCTCCATGACCTGTTTTGATCCCAGAGGTGTACAGGAAGAGATCAACACTAGTATTTCCTGGCTCAGGTCATCCAAACACAGGCAGCTGCAGCAGTTAGACCGGAGGTAAGACAAGTCCCTGGCAGGGAAAGTGCTTGCCCACTGAGGGGAAATTAAGGGAGGAATGCATGGAGTCCTGGACAGACGCTCCGAGAGCTTAGCCAGATGAGGGCTCGTCTCCCAGCTCCACGGCTATGTCCTTTGTCCCACTGTCAAAGCGTAGAATGGTGCTTTTCATATTCATTTCACCTCAAAAAGACCATTCTTTCTACACTTTTTAGTTTTACAAAGAAAATTGAGCTGTCATTTGGATTGAATTGGACCACCTATTAGGACGAGTTCTCATTTAGGCTTATGTTTCCAATTCAAGTTGACTGAAACAAGTGGGGCTTTTTCAGTGTTTGGAGATAAACATCAGCTTAAGATATTCACGAAGGTCTCTTGAAATATAGTTTCCCTAAGGGATGTTTTTCTGCTTTCAGTGTGCTCGCTGGGATCATCAGTTTGATACTTGGTTAGCATTTTAAGAGGCTTGGGCAAAACTCCAGATCTTTCCATCCCATTACATCCGCAATTTTTGGCTCATCCCAAGCAGACCCATGCTGTCAGACTGCTGTCAGCCGAGAGAATATGCTGCAGGAGAACTAGCACGTACTGCCTTTTTAAAAACACTATTCCCTCTAGCTTCTCTTTGTATTACAACCACTGTGCAAGTATGTGTGAAGATGCATTGCAGGGATGATGTGTGTACAAAATGACGGGCTCACAGCGGGGTTTGGACACCCTCTGTCCTTAGCTGTGCTTCATAGAAGCTGGCCTTTCAGAATGTCTCTGCAGAAAGATTGTATTAAGAAGGTAGTTTCTGCTTTTGCACTACTGGGAAGAGCCTCAAATTATTCCCCGTTAGAAATCTGGGCCAGCAGCAGGCATGGCAGTCACATTTCATCATTTGTTGACCTCTGAACTGAAAGAATTTGTAGCTGCTTCAACCCAGGAGGGAGCAGTGGTAGCTGGGAAATCTAACACCACCATGTTAGCATTCTGGGAGCATCTGAGTTTGGGATGCTCTGCTCTGTGCGTTATGTTTCCGGCTCGTGTTTGTGTAGCCTGGGAACGCAGGCTGAAAGGCACTCAGTAGTGATGAATTCCACATATGTGTGAGGGACGGGAGCAGAAACTGACAAATGGAGCATCCTTTTCCATGCAGTATGTAGCCCTCCATATTTTAAACAAGTGGTGGTTGGCTAAAAATAGATGTCATCCAAGTGGGTCAGGGGGGCTCTTCATTAGTTTTGTCGGGAAAAGGCTGCTTTGAACTTGTCTGAAATGAAAATATAGTTTTAAGGAAGCCAAACAAGCAATGTTTACAATAGCTTTATTAAAAATCCTTTCTATTTCACAGTATTTCTTAATATTTCCTAACAGTTAAGTACACTGATACTAACACGTTGACACCGACACTCAGCGTCTGCATTGTTGAATAATATCTGCTTATCAGCTTATCAGCAAATTTTAATATATATTTTAAATATCAGCATCAGCCCCAAATTTTCCCGACCGCTAGTTTTTCCGTGTAAGGATGAGACTATCTCAGGATGGGAGAATCAGATCTGGGCATGGTCTAAAGTTGTGCTTGCTGACATGTAACATACAGCAGGGGAGTTTTAGCTATGTCCTCACCACCCACACCACTGTTTGTCTTTAGCAAGGGTTAGCCCCCTAGACTATCTGTTGCCCCCCTTTGTATTCTCTGGACAATTAGTATCTACTCAGTTCTCACATGGGTTCAGACTGATGTACGGCTCAGTGGAGTAATGGAAAATCATGTAGTCCTGAAACTTGTCTGGTTTCTAAGATAAAATGATGTTATGTACAGTTTCTATCTCTGCTCTTCCTGTACTAAAGAAACAGAAGTTGATATGACAGCTACGCACATATGCTGACTCTTATGTGTGTGTATGCGTGTGTGTGTTCATGTGAATCGTATTTAACCCCACCTACTGAAAACACAAATACACAAATATAAGCTAAGGATGATGAGGTTGCTATTTGTCTGCGCGGTGTGTGTTTTGAGCCCATTCATAAAGAGAGACTTGAGGCCTACCCTCTTGTCTCACATGTGTTCAGTGGCTGCTTGCAGCCCCCCAGACCAGACTTTTTCACCCGCCTGGCCTTCTAGCTGGCGTCATCTTTTTACCTCACACTCCACTGCTCTCAGCAGACTTCTTGCCCACCTGCTGGGCCCACGCCAACCTCTACTCCACCTTCAGACTTAAAACATGTTGTACTTGGAGCCAGACTAATGGCGCTGCCCTCGGTATGTTGACACAGGAAACAAATTTCCCTGATTCTTTTTTTTTTTTTTTAATTCCCCTTTGCTTTGGTCTTTCTGCAAAGTGTAAGAAATAGTCCTGACCAAGTTCTCTGGAATGGATTAACCTTAGCATGTCTAAGCAGAGTGACACCAGACTGTAACTGTGAAACCACAGCTGCTTTCATATTCACACATAGATCATCACAAACAGGGGAAGATTAGTGTCACAGCAGAAGAAGTACTGCTCATTTTAAAAGTCGTTGCGCCTAATTTAATAAATGACTGCGCTGTTGAATTTTTCTGAACAAAGCTGAGATGCTTCACTAGATTCTACAGAAAATCGATATTAAGAAGTGGGTTCTTAGTGTAACTGAAAATAACTACAGATCGATGTGATTTTAGCTGAAACTGAACATGCAGAATGCTCAGTGGGTACTGGGGGGAAACAGTCAGATCTGTTTAGGTGTCCGGGTGCAACTGCGGTGAAGCCAGTGTGGGAAATTGTTGAAGGACAGGCTGCGATTAAATGTGTTGTTCCATCTGATTCTGCTCTGTCCATTCTCTTTCTACCTACCCGCCCTACCGCCAGCATTTGCATGTAAATCATCTTGATTATGCTCCCTCTCACTGGACTTCTCTAATCGTAGTGGGCATATGACATGCAGTCACACCTCCTGCTGTAACACAGTTGCACTGTGAAATGCTCGCTGTGGTGTAAGTCTTAATCGGGCTTCATCGAGACTCCGCACTGCAACTGTGCTGTCAGACGAGCTGTCGCGCATTTTGAGCCGTTTGAAGTGTTTCAGATCTTCGAACACTAAAACAAGAATTCTTATTGTTCGCAAGCCTCGGCGAAATGTTTATCATCGCACACGCTAACGCTTGTTGGGATTTCTGAAATGGAAAAGACTTCATTTATTTAACTAAATTCAAAGCGCCCTTGCCTCAAGAATTCTTTTTGAAGTGCTTTAATCAAAGTGGCCGATCAGTCGGCCCACCGCTTTGATCCAAGCTAAAATATCTCAGCAGCAACTGTGGGGCTTCCCTTGAAATTATGGCCAGACAGCCCCGGTCCCCAGAGGATACAACCACAATTAGAACCGCAAGGTTTTCGTTTGTGGTTCAGAGTGAAGTCTCCTGACAGCTATTGGAGAGATTGTTGTGATATCTTGTAGAGATATCCCCCGTCAGGATTCCCTGTAATAACTCAGGTGAACCTGAACCTGTCATCTACCGCTATCATCGTCACCGGGATCGTTCCGCCAGATTTAGCTGTATTTGTGAGAACTTGTATCAAACAGCAAAAAGCACGTAAACACCCTCATCACCAAGGTGGGGGGGGAGGGGGGATATTGTATTTCCTCGTTGATGAATGTCACACTGTCAAAAAAAAGCTGCTGCCATATCTGCTACCTTAATACAAAAGTGGGCTCACCAGGAGTTCTAGCTTGTCCATAAAAGGTCAGAAGCATAAACCACATGATCAAAAAGCTCTCTTCACACCTAACTTTAAGACCTGTTAGTCATAGACTTGTTGAAGTCATGCCATAGATGTGTCATGCATTTGAAATTTTGTTGCCTAATTTGTTTCTCTGTCCCAACTAACTCGTTTTACTGCTTTATAGCTACAAACGTGCTCTCCTGTAATCTCATCCGTAATAACCTTTTATGAACACGTACTACTTAATTACAGTCATAGCGCTTCAGTCCTAGCATCAATTAGATGTTAGCATCTTTACAGTTTTTTTTTTTGTTGCTCATTAAGTCATGAAAGTGTAGTACTCAGCAGGCATGGGGGGGGGGGGGGTGGACTCTGGCCAGAACTTCAGTCTCTGCTGAGGAGAAGATGTTCGAGTAGTCTGTTTGGCAGCAGGGCATCTGGTTTCAGCACCCGCCAGCAGTATGCATAATTAAGCCCAATTTCCCTGACGGTGGGTGACATGTGCCAGTCACTGCTGGGCTCAATGCCCTGGGCTAGACTAATCCCTGGCAGTGTGGTTACACTGCTAATAGGCTGGAGGGCAAATCTGTTTATTTGACACTGGGTTCACACACACCTGGGCTCTTATTTACTTAAACCTTCTACTGCATTTTGCCTTCTTCATTCCCCGGGGCTTAATGAATAAACATTTACATGTGCTGTATATCATTTCAACCACTGTTGGTCTTTCAAAAAAAAAAAAAAGAAAAGAAAAATGAGATGTTTTAATTATATAGTGTGTGGGAGTTGTTTAGTTCGAACTGATAAAATTCTCCTCGCTAGCCCCGAAAGATGCCATCTCACATTAATTAAAAGTAAGACTGATGCAGAATGTAGCGTTTTTAATAAGACATGTACTTCTAAGTATTCATTTACTGAAGTCAGAGATGAAGCTGTGTGCTTAGTTTGTGGAGAGCAGATTGCTGCATTTGAGGATTACAATTTGAATCACCATTACAAGACTAAACACTCAGAGAAATACAAGGACTTGACTGATATAGAGCGGGAACAGACATCTGAAGATCTGCTAGCAAAGCTGCAAAAGGAACAAGGACTTTTTCCTTTTTTGCAAAAAAATGGTAAGCCATTCACTGATGGGGAGTTTATCAAAGAGTGCTTGGTGGACTGGGCTGTGCTAATATGCCCTGAGGGGGGGGGGGGGGGGGAGTATTTGAGGGGACAGTTTTGGCTTTTTCTCATTGCAAGGCATGACAAAAACTGTGATATCCACAACGCTGCCCAGTTATTCATCTTTGTCTGTGGGGTAACAAAAAAAGTTTGAGATCACTGAGGAGCTGGCAGCAATGCACTCAATGAAAGAGACTAGGAGTTCAAAGAGGTAGCTGCATGCTTGGATAGGCTGAGGCTGAAATGGAGCAAACTGGCAGGTGTTACAACCGATGACTGTCCAACTCTGACAGGGAAAGATGTTGGACTTCTGATACAGATGCAAGATATTTCAACCATGTTGTTGATGTCAGTAAATAGTTAACTTCATGGAGGCAAGAGCACTGAATCACAGACAGCTTGTTGCTCTTTTGGAGGAGCATGAGATTGAACATGGAGACAGAGGCTACCACGTGGTCGTCAGGTGGCTCGGCCTGGGCAAGGTGCTAAAAAGAGTATGGGAAAGTTGTGTGAGGAAAAAGGCGAAGATATTCCAGAGCTCTCAGATGCAGAATGGAAGGCAGATTTTGTGTTTGGTCAGACACTGAAGCTGACCACCTCGAGCTTCAAGGCATCAACTGATGGCCGGACGTTCTCCTTCAGGATTCTCTGGCGGAGAGCAGAATTCATGGTTCATTGCAGCAAGTCGTCCAGGTCCTGAAGCAGCAGAGCAGCCCCAGACCGTCACACTATCACCACCATGTTTGACTGCTGGTACGATGTTCATTTTATACCTGATGTAATGGGACACAAACCTACGAAAAGTTCAGCTTTTGTCTCATCAGTCCACAGAATATTTTACCAAAAGTCTCGGGGAGCATCAAGATGCTTTTTGGCAAATGTGAGATGAGCCTTTTTGTTCTTTTTGGTCAGCAGTTTATTCTTTTTTTTTCACCTTGGAACTCTCCTATGGATGCATTTTTATTTATTTTTTTTAACCCAGTCTCTTTTTTTCTTTATTGTTAAATCATGAACACTGACCTCAATGGAGGCAAGTGAGGCCTGCAGTTCCTTAGAAGTTGTTCTGGGTTCTTTTTTAACCTTCTGAATGTGTCGTCGATGCGCTCTTGGAGTGATTTTGGTAGCCACTCCTACGGAAGCTTCACCACTGTTCTGAATTTTCTCCATTTGTAGATAATGGCTATCGCCATGGTTCACTGGAGCCCCAAAGCCTTAGAAATGGCTTTATAACCCTTTCCAGACTGATGATGTCACTGACTTTGTTTCTCATGTGTTCTTAAGTTTCTTTAGATGGTGGCACGATGTGTTGCTTTTTGAGATATTTTAGCCTACTTCACTTTTTCAGACATTTAGTATTTAAGCCATTTTTTGATACAGTGGCTCTGGCAGTAATCAGGCCTGGGTGTGGCTACTGAAATTAAATTCAGCTTTCAAAAAAAAATATATATAATTAAATCACAGTTAATTCATGATTAAACAAAGGGGGAATTACTTTTCCACACAGGTCCTGTTAGGTTTGGATTCCCCTTAATAAATGAAGTCGGGCCATCTTCGTCTAATATTAAAATGTGTTTGTTCTGAAACATTTAAGTGCGGCAAATGTGCAAAACAAACAAAAAAAAAAAGAAACCAGGAAGGGGGAGAATGCTTTTCCATAACACTATGTTTCATATTCTCAGTATGTAATTGTGGCATCTACTCTTACCATTAAGAGTTTATAAAGAGGTACAATTAATATTGAGCTGAACTGAGTTCAGTTTATTGGTGCGGCCCTATATCAGGGTGCTACTGATTACTAACTAACTTCCGATGAGTCATCTACCTATACGGCCTTTGTACTCAGTGTTGGTTTTCAGATGTAGTCATGGGATCTCCCAGCCCGTTTATCAGTGGTTAAAACAATTAAATATTCATATGTCTTGATTTTAATATTAAGTTTGAACATTTGGGATGATCAAAGTGCACATTTTAATGTTTGATGCTGTTCTAGTCGCTCTTTGTTTTTAGTTAATTTGATGTGACAATTGTACATAATACATCTTTCATCGTACATTATAACTGTGTATGATTACTAAAGATGTTTATTTTTTATATAATTTTTGGCTTTAGCGTGAAATACAAACATTTAATTTGTAAACTGTGTTTTGTTTAAAAAAATATAAGCAAGCAGTGCACTAAAACAAAATGGGATTTTACTTGCTTCTCTCCTCAGTACAAACCTGATCTACCATAATCTAACAATCCAACTTAGATATACATGTAAACATATCAACTGTCTTGATTTTAGTTTTAAGACTGAGAACCATACTTCAGTGTAATAAATTAGTGAGCTCAGTGATATCTGGACTTGAGGATGCTGTATCTTCTTAGATGAATGTGCTCTTGAAGAAATGACCCTCGCGACACGTCTTTAATGTATATATGAGGTTT
>JAVDPK010001877.1:174966-205130 GCA_034780415.1 Cichlasoma orientale
CAAAGGAGGACCCTTAGTGCATTCCTTTGTAGTGACACACCTTTATGTTCATCCCAAGTTATCCTTTTCAGACAAATGAATACAGGCCTTAAGAAAGAAACCATACATAGGTAGATAAAATTTAACATAGCAGTACAGACACCACAAGGAAAAGGCAAAATTTTATTTTCCAGCCTAAATGTGACATCTCTTCAGTATATGTGACGAATATCGCTGAACCGAAGGCAGTAAATGAAAGATTGAAAATTGTTTTTATCCTTCCTCCTCTCTTTGTGGCCAGACTTTGTACAAAACAGAATTACAGCCCCCCCAGAATCTCTTTCAAACTTAGGCTTCATCCTGCTGATATTCCCTCAGGCAAATTAAGGATTAGCTCAGCCTTTCAAACGGGAATTCCTCAGTCAGTTCCCATGAATATGCCCCCTCCCAAACCAAATCAACTCTGTTTTGCCCATTGCCCAGCTATGGGCCTAAGCCCCATCCCTCAGTTAGGTTGGTTGTGAGCCGTAGTAAGAGGATGAAGTGGATTGTCGAGCACCACTCTGACTCATGCCCTTGAGTGCCACGCTGCCAAAATGCTCAGAGGACGTAACACTTGTACTGCACCTAAAGCCGCTGCTGCGGGCAGCTCTGTGGATAGCAAACTGAAATACTATGACAGAGAGAAAATGTAATGAGCTGACATCTTCATTCCCTCTGCATGGAGGTGATTTTGATAGGATTAATGAACAGCCATATCCCCGATTAGAACTGTAATATTATGGCGGTAGAATAATGCGGCTTGGGATGTATCACGCTCCTGTTTGTTTATTTATTTTCGGGGGTCACGAGGATGATGTGGAACAATGTTTGTTTCTGTGTGGTATTTTTAGATTTCCCTTCTCTTTTTTTCTAATGGCAGTAACGCAGTGGAGATTCATAACTGATGAGGAAGGCCAATAAGCAAAGGCGTTTTGAAATGCGAGAGGGAAATCCTGCTATATTTCTCGTGATACAGCTGACTCCACTCAGTTTTGTCTTGGAAACGTTTTCCTTCTGAAACTCAACGGATTTGTTGTCAAAACTCTGGATGTGAATATACTACAAGATAAACATAAAAATAAACTGACATTTATACTGCAGAATCCCTAAAGTACAAAGGACATATCTCTGTGTTTACTTGTATATGACAATCAGTGCAGCAAAACCAAAAGGTGCGTGATGGTGCGTCTCTCTCTCTCTTTCTTTTTCTCTCATCGCTGCCCTGTGGCAGATTTTGTTTAATTCCTCAGTTGTAGTCACTGCTCTGTTCATGTTTATGTTAATTTGTATATGGGATTTCTGCTTTAAGCAGTTACATAACTCTTTATCTAGGACAGCAACTAGAGGTCTGTTTCAGTCTCCCTTCAGTGGACAAGCGCAGGGCAGCGTTGCCGTTTGCGCATTCGGTTGCATTTAAAAGACAGGAAGTGAATTTGTGTGCACGCCTGAAAAGCTGACATAACCATAGCTCACATATTTTCCCCTCTCTAACAGAATTTTATCTGGCCCTAACATTTCTTGCCACATGTTCCCACTAGTATTTCCTCCTAGCACTGCTTTTGATGTCCCACTTCATGGCTGCCTGACTGGTCGGGATGAGACCCAGAAGTCCTGCTGGAAGAAATAAACAGCTTAGGTTATGAGTAGTAGAGTTGTGCGTCTCTGTGTGTCCGTGCTCTGTCAGGCCCATTGTTCTGGAGGCTATGGAGCGCTCCAAGACACTTATTTAATGAGACGGCTCTGACTGTGTAATTGCAGGCTGTTCTGAGAGCTATTATGGGAGATGTATTTTAAGGGGACAAAACAGCCATTACTGCGGCAAAACCGAGCCGTGAATGTGGAGCAAAGTCACACACTGTCAGCGGTGTTGATATAAGGGCACCGAGCATCCCATTGCCACACTGTCTACACACTGATTATGTTACGGATCAATCCATGATGTGTCTTTAAATGTGTTCAGCTCCCAGTGCTAGTGTTTAAATTTGTGTCTACATTGTAAAGAGTTGAAAATAGCCTGAGCTGCTGCTGCTGCTGCTGCTGCTGCTGCTGCTCTTTTTCTTGGTTCTCTCCAGGCTTCATTCATAGAAGTTACTTTCTTGCTAGTATTAAAATTCAAACCAGTAATAATTTATGGAGCTCTCCAGCTGTCAAAGCAGTGTATTTGCATTTCAGACATTTTCCCAGAATATATCAAAAACAAAATAAATTTAAAAAAGAAAAAAAATCTCATCTCTCTTTTTTTTTTTATTATTTTATTAAACAAATCTTACATTTATGATTGATTCCCTGTGAGGCCCAGCTGTTTTGCTCCAATTCACTTTCTGTATGCCAGATGACTCTGGTCTCACATATTTGGTTCACTAGTGCTGGGATTTCCTAGTCACATGATTTATTTAGGAAGTTTTAAGATCTTTCTGAGACCCTCGCATCCCGCCCTGGCGCTCCGTCTCCCTTTTCGCTCTTTAAATGACTCTCACCATCCTTCTTTACAACCCCTCCTGCCATCACTCTCCTCTCTCCTCACCACAGTGCTCTTTGCAGATTAAAAGAAACAAACCAATCGGAGCTGACAGCTGAGTTCAGCTCAAATAAACGAAAGGCCAGCAGTGGTTTAGCTCCCTATCTTACACTTTACCCCATCGGTGCCTTTTGGCTCTGTCCCAGGGCTTTGTTTATTGTTAGTTACATTGCATAACAAAAGCCTATTCTACATCAGGACCTTGCCCAGAATAATCAGGCTTTGGTTGCACAGACTTATTGTAGATGAGCTCATCTTAGCGGCTTCTCTCTGCTGGCAGTTGTTTTTTTTTTTTCTTCCTTGTTTCCTGGTTTAATGGCGCTTTTGGCTCCTCACTACTTCGTTCCTGTCATCTCACATGTTTTTCAAGAAAGAGACATGACGGTTTGTCACCACCTGAATCTAGATGTAGCTGTGAGACGCCGGGGCCCTGAGATAGCAATCAGAACAAGAAACAGTCACACCCACGGATAAACTTTACAGAGGGATAGGCCGTTTTTGTTTGGTGTATGGTATGTGTGTTGTGTATTGCCTGTGTTATGGGAGACTAACAGTCCTTTCTGCTTCTCAGTATCTGGAGAGGCCCCAATGTGAATTGTGTGGACAGCACTGGATACACCCCTCTTCACCACGCCGCCCTTAATGGACACAGGTAGCTCGCTGTTAGAATCAGGAAATATGCCTGTTTCAGTTGTTGTGTTTATGCTCTGAAATTGTACGCAGTCTACCCTGGCAGACCGCGGTCCCTCGGGGAAAATGAATCTATTGATTGGCTGTTTATTAAGGCTCTGTGTATTTATTAGTGTGGTTTTTACTACTGGCATTTTCTAACCTGCCCCGCTCCTTCATCCATCCGCAGCGAAGTGGTGGAGGTGCTGCTAAGAAACGAGGCCTTGACCAACATCGCGGACAACAAGGGCTGCTATCCTCTCCATCTGGCTGCGTGGAAAGGAGACGAGCACATCGTGAAACTTCTCATTCACCAAGGACCTTCACACCCCAAACTTAACGAGCAGGTCTGCCAGCGCAATTACGCTTCTGCGTTTAATGCACATGTGCTCATGTCGGTCGCTCTTACGGTTCTGGATTTGTTTGTCAAACACGTTATGCTGTAAAGGAAAGCAGTGCTGAAATGACGTCGCGCTGCAGACACACACGTTGTTTTTCAGCGTGCGTGTCTGCAGCGGACACATTAAGGCCTTATGCAAGAGTTCTCTCCCCAGCTTTTCCACTAATGATGCTTTTCAGCACATTTGTGATCTCTGGTGGTGTCAAGATGAGAGCACTAATGGTTTAAACATCAACTAGATGAAGTTCATGCTTTTCCAAATTGACTAAAGTGGCCAATTCTTTTGCAAAAAAAAAAAAATCATCACATAGAGATCGGAAAATTGGAGTGCAGCATGGCATGTATTTGATTAAGATGAATGCCAAAAACGACTGAGCAGAGTTAACATTAACCCCAGTGCATCTTGAGTCTGACTTCTCCTTTGAAATGTGACACTTGAAGTGCTTTGACAGCTTGCTAAAGTGAAAAGTGCTTGTTTCCTCTAACCATTTTAACTGTTTGTTTGTTTTTTTAACTGCTATATTTGATATTTTATTTGGTTGCTTTCTGCACAGATAGCTTCCAAACTTGAAACCATCCCTGGGCTGTCCTGTTTGAGATGAGGAGAAATGACCCACAATGAGCTTTGTAAACTTAGTCGGAAACATCTGACCAAACGAAACGCCGCATTCAGATACGACCACAAAGTCGCCAAGAAGAAGTGTCTTAGTTTCATTTTGTGTCATTTCTCCCTGCCTGTTCATGACATTTGATTGTTCATTAACTTATTTGGTTTTTTTTTTTTCTTCTCCCTTTTATTTAGTTTGACTCATTTGTGATCGTCACTCATTCGTTCATTGCTTGTCTGAACCAAAACCATCGACCTATCTTCTCTTCCTCCCTCCCAGAGCTCTGTAGACCATAAAGAGTTCAAACGCTGTGGGCCCTTTGACCCCTATATTAATGCCAAGGTGTGTACACAGTGCTGCCAAAACATTTCCTTTAAACATGCTTCTTTGCTTTACTGCTGTGTTGGCTTTCTGCGCTTGGGTTCGATTTGTCGCTGCTGCTTGTGGGGTCTCTCAGCTGGGAGGTATGGGGAGGCTTTTAACTTCACTCTCTGCTCTCCTGCTTTCTACACGTTTGTCTGTGATCTCCAGTTATGTTGTGTTTAACACAGGAAGCATTGCTTTACAGCGTGTCCCGTCACAAAGTTTATCTCTGTTACACGACTGCTGTACCAGCCTTTTGACAATGATCACGAATACACAAGGTTTTGCATTAAAATGCCTCTGAAGGTTTAGTAAATGCCTGTCTTCTAGGGGGCATTTTATTGTAGGTGATTTATGAGTCTTTCTTCAGTGCAGTAAGTACGGTACAGTTGTTGGCAACACACAGCCAGCTGTAGAGGATTATATTGGCTGATACAAACCACACCACCAATTAAAGCTACTATAATCAGTGCGGTATGACCCCATCTTTCAAAGGCTGAAAGATCTATAGGGTACAGGACGTCCTCTTCTAAACCTGCCACCGGCTTTCAATGGATTAGCACAAAGGTTTGTAAATTCTGACATTCATGGTTCCAAGACAGTGTAATATAATGACTTTGTTGATCGCCCTGATATTTCCTCAGGGACCAACATGAGATTGAGATTTTTGTTGATGATAGTAACATTGGTTACAGGCGTTTTTGTCCCACTGAAGATGAATAGAAACTTTGATTTCCCCCTGGCTTTTTATCTCGAGCCATCATCACGCAGTGATTTTCATTTTTTTCAGTTGTTGTTTTATGATCAGATAACTGAATAACAAACCTTCCTATCATGCAGTATGTTGCGTGTATTGTTAATCAGCAGATGTTAACGTCCTGCCGTGCTGAACTAAAATGCATCAGCATAAGGGATGGTACTTGGATGTTAACACGATGGGAGGGACATTCTCACAGTGCCACAAGAATGGCTGTAGTTTAGTGAATAAAATGAAAGGAATAATGGGAAGATCAAATTAAACCCCTTCCAATTTCAACACAGCTGTGTATTTTCACCTGCTGTTGATAAGTATAGACCAAGAGTCTTTTGTGTGCAGATCATATGTAACAAATTTAACTGAAGTAACTGCTCACCCCAGTACCTCCAGTATTACACCAGGCGCAACCCTATACCAGGGAAGCCCCATCCTTTCTACATGTGGAGGATTGCACAGTGCTCAGCTGACAGTGTTATCCTCACAGTTAGAGCAGTGTACAGGGTGAACGTGCTGGCCGCTCCTTGATTTGATTTTCTGCAGGCAGAGCTGGAAACGCACCCAGGCCAGCAGATAAATCTGCACACTATTTTAGTACATTGTCACGTTTCCCCTGGACTAATCTTCTTAGCATTTGGATGGGAAGGCTGGCTTTCTTTAGTGCTGATATAAAGTACATCAGAGCATGCATTCTCCTGAAGGGGTTGCATTAGTTCTAATGCTTTTCCATTTATTCTAATTCAAGGATTTTAATTAGACCAAATGGATTGTTTTGCTCGGCTGAGATGTTGAAAAATGTCTGAAAGTAAACACTTCTGGGATAGTTTGGGCGCCACTCCTGGTCATGAAACTGAATAATTGATGCCTTGTTATTAATAAACCAGAAATCTGGATGGTGTGGCCCTGGTTGGGGTCATGGTTGATGGCATCATGTGACTTAGTAGGCAGGCTGTGTTCTGACTCATGAGTCATAGCAGTCCAGGTCCAGAGCACCATCTCATGAGGAGGGGAAGGATGGGAGGTTTTCAGTGTGCAAGTCTCTTTGAATCAGCATCAAAGAGAGAGTACCGTGCCATGCCTGTCTGTGTGAGTGTGTAAAAATGGGTGTATGTCCTCCTCCTTCCTCTTCCTCACACATCTCAGTTTGTGCTCGCTCTGGTGAAGAGGTGAACATTGTCACAGTAACAGTGTCAGGGTTTATTGGTGCTACAATGGCAGCGAGCGACCCACTGGAGGGATGCTGTGTTTGTGCAGAGTGATTGAAGGTGTGCAGCGATGCTGTCCTGAAATTCTAAGGGACTACAGCTTCATCTGTACTCTTCAGGAACACTCGAGAAATCAGCCTGGACTGGGTCCACTTTGCTGTCATCCCGGTCCATGAAGTTAGCCAAACTAATGTTTATTCATTATACTACCATCCTGTCTCCTGCTGGTACTGACTTCTGTGGGAAGGCCACTTTGATGATGTTTCAAAAGCCTCAGCAGGGGAGCACAAGATCTGACCCACACACCGGTTGGGTTGGGGATGTAGAGGTTCAGTACATGCTGTTCTAGAAATTTAGTTGGAGGTTCTGGAACAGAGTCAAACAAAAAGTTATAAGTAGCTATTTTGAGACTGCATCTAGACTTTGTTTTTAATATATCCTTTATTTTTGTGATGATTTTAGTTTTGTCTCTGAGCTTTTGAACTGCTGAAACATGGACGAGAAAAAAAAATCATGTAAATCACAGAACCTTTACACGTGACCTGTCATTGATGTACATGTGCCAAATAGTGATATTTTTTTATTAAAAACACGCAGGCGTTCTAAGTGGATCTCTCAAACTGGGACTCTGGTGGGTACTTGTGAAAGTGTTTATTTCATAAAAAAAGGAAACAAACTTGCAACGAAGGAGAAGAAAGTAACAGCAGGAAAATTGTGAAACAGTGACGAGAAACCAAATAAACTGAAGCAACCCACTGTAATTACTGAACGATTTTTAATGATGATAATCCCTCTGACTGATGCAACAAAAAAAAAATCACTCTATAAGCACATGGATGTTTCTCTCGCGGTGTATCCCATAATCGCTGCGTTGCGATCTGATCTTTTTCCCTGTGATAGTTGGAATGTGGGCTATTCTCTGATTCCCGTGCCTAATTGTTATCATCATCATCTTATCCAACACCCCCAGTGTTTTTCAGCACTTGTTGGCTGCTTTGCCTTCACTCTGCGGTCCAACTCATCCCAAACCATCTCAACTGGGTTTAGATCAGGTGATTGTGGAGGCCAGGTCATCTGACGCAACACTCCATCACCCTCTTTCTTGCTCAAATAGCGCTTACATAGCCTGGAGGTGTGTTTGGGGTCACTGTCGTGTCGAAAAACAGAATGATGGTCCCACTAAGCGCAAACCAGATGTGATGGCATGTCGCTGCAGAATGCTGTGGTAGCCGTGCTGGTTAAGTGTGGATTTTCAATAAATCGCCAATAGTTGTCACCAGCAAAGCACCCCCATACCATCACATGTCCTCCTCCTTACTTCACAGTGGGAACTACACATGTAGGAACCATCCGCTCACCTTTTCTGCATCTTACAAAGACATGGCGTTTGGAACCAAAAATCTCACATTTGAACCCAACAGATTACAGACACTGGTCTAATGTCCATTCCTTGTGTTCCTTAGCCCAAGCTATTCTCTTCCTCTTGTTGTTCTTCCTTCTTTGCAGCAATATGACCATAAAGTCCAGATTCACGCAGTCTCCTCTGAACAGTTGATGTTATCCAACAACAGACAATTTTTAAATAATAAAAAAACCCACTGAATCAGAAGGTGTGTCCAAGCTTTTGACCGGTACTGTATACTGAAAAATTTAACGTGCAGTGCAAAGCTTAGTCATCTCTGTTGCTGCTGTTGCTCCCCCTCTTCAGTTTTGGCAAACCAGTCACTGGTGAATGTAAAATGCAGCCCTTCTGGTGGGCCCGTTACCACAGAGATGAGATTCAAAACACAGGTATACTGCGAAATGCAGAGAGCTTTATCTGGGCCTCATAGGCTTAAGTCAGATTCATGGTTCTGCATTTGTGTCTGTTTGTGTAGCTCTTTGGCTAAACCGAGATAATTCAACCAGCGCGCAGGCGACTGAGACTTACTCTGTGTTTCCAGAAAACACCAAGAGATCCCCAATGCACAAGTCAAATGTTGATTGGTTAAAAAGTGGGATTAGGAAAGAGAAGCACAAAAAAATAATCAAAGATAAAAAAAAAAACACTGATATGAAGCACAAACAGTGATTTTGTTTCATGCCATTACAAAGGTGCTTTTTGTTATCACTTCTATATTCTCTGCAGCAGGGGCTAAGATGCACAACCACCACCAACAACAACACAAACAAGCACAAGTGTAGCCCACATTACTGGTTGGTCCACATATTTTTGACACTGCCCCCAGGTGACAGACGGCTAAATCATGTATCTCTGTGTCTGCTAAGTAGCACCTACAGGCTACCAGTGCCCATACCTTGAATCTGTGTTGTGTGCTGTAATGTAGCAGACATTCATTTATATGTAGCAGACCTCCACGCCAGCTTTAATCATAAATATAAGCTAGAAAAGTTAGAAAGTGTTTCAGAAAACCTGCATGAGGTCTTCATTAGCACCCGCCCCCCCTTTAAATTACCATATTTTACCATTATACACCCCTTAGTCTGCTCAGACTCGTCACGCTACCTTTCATCCAGGCTCTGTCTTCTTATATAGGTCACACGTCTAATACAATATACAGGAGGTTGGTAAATTCTGATCGAGCTGCAGATGTGCTCTACGTGTCCCTGCACAAACCACTTTAGAACCATCTAAAATAAGGACCCAAGAAAGGAAGAATATTGAAATATTTTAGCTTTTGGCAGATGTAGGCTCATGGAAGTCTATATATGCAGAAATAAAAACGGACCTTATGTCTTGCTGTCTTTGGTGCGTGTTGGAAATTGCTGATGGTAGCAGTAGAAGTAATTTTTCTGACTTGGGCACCTCATTATCAAAGCAGAACAGAGTTTCCCTTCCTTCCTCTAGGCCTAATGTTTGCAGTGTGACAGCACGCTCATTTATCCCCTCTGTCTGCCACTCTGGTGTCCAGCTTATGCCTCGTCAACATGTCGCACTCCCTCCCCTACCTTCTGCTCTCCGCTTGTCCTCCAAGACCTGTTCTCATCTCAGTTCTGCCAAGAACTGCGTGAAGTATGCTTGACAAGCCCCCAAGGGAGCATAGTGTGTGTTTTTTTTTTTTTTTTTTTTTTTGTTTTGTTTTTTTGAAAAGCAATCAGGGTTTCAACTTTGTCATACTTTCACAAACTTTAGGGTGTGTCTTCCATGTCAGTTGGGTAAACTTGAGGGGCAGAGATGGGATGTCCTATTTTTCCTAGTTTAGTTTTTTAGGTTTAGTAGCTGTGTTTGGAAAGTGGTGTATTTTAACAAGTGCAATATGCAGACCAAAACTAATCTTTTCCTGTAAAAGGGAGGAAAAAGTCCACTCCGCAAATAATTACAAGACTGCAAGGCCTGTTTGGTGTGGAATGTGCCACAGTGAATGACAGACAGAGATCAACGTAACATATTAAGGAGGCGAGAATACATTATTAATTGCTGAAAACTACATTTTTGAAACCCTCTTGTTCATGTGTGTGAGCTCTGTAGGTTTGAATGCACAGAAGCTAGCAGGAATTCAGATGGTGACGCTGGCATGCACTGAGAGTGGGCAGCCCTTTGGCATACTAGCTGCAACAGCTGCTCAGCCCACCCCTCCACCACCATCACCCACCAATACTACTACTACTACTACTACTACCGCTACCAGAGGCCAGGCTGACGTAACCTCACTGTGCTGCCAGCAAGCATGTCACGTGGCGGTAGTCGCTAGTCAAACCGTGTTACCGTCTCCCAGCCGCAGGTTGTGAGACCCATAACATCCTGCCCTTCTCTCTGTCACTCGGGGTCTTCCTCCCTCGTCTCAGAATATTCGGCAGCATGAAAACACAATGGAGTGTAATCTTCAGATGTTCTTGGTTAAAGCGTGGTTCGTCAATCAGCAGCTTAATCTCCTCTTGTTTGACATGCACTGTGGTCCAAATCAGGATGCAGCTCCACGCACAGTAAAGACAGGAGACCGTCCAGGAAGTCTTAGCTTGTGCTCTATGAATTCTAATCTTTCCCAGCGTGGCCGCTAGTCATTGGTGCCATTTTGCGTAATAGCCTTCAGAGATCTATCTTGTTAGTGCACGATTGTTTGACTTCTCACGTGGCCCGTGGTAGTGCGGAGGAGATCACGCTGATCCCAATCTTCATAAAGCTGAATCTAATGCTGGAAGTCCTTCTTATATAACAGTATGAAAAGTGTTTCAGCAGAAATTGCAAATTAACTCAGCACAATAGCATTTTTGAATCGGATTTGTTTTCTACGGCGGTCTGTTGAAATTAGTTTCAAACTGGGCCGCGTATTTTAGTCCTCCCACGTTTTCAATCTCTCAAATCCTTTTATGTCTTGCACGCAAATTTTAACGCAACAGCCGAGTAGACTGGCTTTCAAATAGTTGTTTTTTTTTTTCTAGCTGTGGTTCGTATTTCTATGCGTGCTCCTCTGATGGCCAATAAATAAATCAGTTCAATTGTATACAAAGTATTCCACATGACCTATTTGTGCCCACAAACTTGCTGCTATGTATGTGCTGTATATGCTCTACGTACTCCACATAAATCGTGATTATTAATGAGAAATAAAGCCTGAAAGTTTAAGGCTGTGATTTATGTGCATTGTTAGGGTGCGTATCGCATTCGTGCAAATGCCCCGAGCAGCAAGTCACAGGTTTAATTCCCAAGTGACCGGCTCATTGGCTGGCATAAAATGCTCAAATTAGCCTTGTAAATAAATTGTGTGCTCCCACTGTGAAGCTAGTGGAATAAACGATATTATTTTACAGTTTCCAAAAAGGGCTTGTAGTTAGGAACTATTATCAGAACCTCAGTAAAAAGCGAAGCGGCCGAGACGTTTGGGAGTAAGTGGGAATTTTAGTGGACGGCCTCTATGTGGATAATATACACCAGTGCTGACACTAAAGGAGCCATGGGTCATTGTCCTGCGTCCTATGTTTCCTAACAGTGAGTCAAATGGCTGGTCAGCCATGTTTAATGCGATCAGATGCTGGGTGACACATTGCTGCAGTGCCCCGACCGCCACTTTGGCAGGGGAGACGTTTGGTGTTAACATGCTCAAAAGCACTGAAGTCACGGTATCTGTCCACTGTGTGCATTTTGCAGCGCTCTTATTAAATATCACAAGAGGGGAAAAAGCATCATCTAAAAAGTTCTTTTGCAGTCAGTTTTTGAGTTTATCATCGTACCCTTAAAAGTTACTGCTTGTTATGCTCACTCACCTTTGCTGCACGTCACGCCTCCGCCTCTCCCAGCAAATAAAGGCAAAATTGCCAAAATAAATAATATAAAAAAAGGCCCCTGGTATGCTAGATTTACTTGGATTACTGAGAAGGCAGCAGACCTGCATATTTGAGGAAGTGAATCATGCTGATACAATCACAGTGTGTGTTTGTCCGCTGTAGTCATCTAAATGCTGAAAGTAAATCTGTTTAAAAAGCTGTGACAAATGCTCGACGGTGCGTCACAGATGAAAGGCAGCGTGCTCTTTTCGTGTAGCGTTCTGGCCATTTCTATGTCAGTGCGCTTGTGTGCGCACACGTGCGTTTGTTTGGAGCCGATGACTAGCGCACAACTGTACAAGCAACCGAATGATGAAACCACCCAGGCAGAGAAAACTGAGGTCAGTTTAATTTAGCTGCCCGTGAAAGGTTGTTTTAAACCTTTTTTTTTTTTTACATTTGTTTTGTTCAGCTCAGTTCATCCAAGAAAGGCTTCTTTTTTTTTTTTTTTTAGCCTGTATTTGTGTCCCTTCTTTTGACAGGCAGGTGTCGTTTTGTTCCTCTAGGCTCCACCTCCTCTCTCTGCTCAAGCTGTGACCTGCTTTGCCAGTAGAGTACAATACTCACTCTCTCCCAACAAAGAAGGAGATACCTGCTGATCCCATCTGGCGCCAGGTTTTAGAGAAAACAGTAAATAGGCTAGTCACACCCGTCTAAAACTGCCCTGTTGCCCCCTCCGCACGGTAGCCTGTCTTCAGTGGCACAGCTGGCATGCTCCTCTGGGAGTCACCCAAACTGGCATCATGCATGTCCATGTGGGGACTTCTCATGCCAGCTGTCTGTCCTTCTGTAGGTGGCTCTGTTAGTCTGGAATGACTGGTTCTCTGAAAATGCAGTTCTGCAATAGCTGGCTTTTTCTACCACTCCCCATCTGTATCTAATAATTGAGCAGAATCAAGGAGCTGTCGAGATATATTGTCTTTCCGTGTTGCAAAGAATCACATTATTCAGGCACCCTTAGGTGATTGAGTGAGTTTTAACTTTACATTTTTACAAAGAAACAAAGTACAGCAGGATCTAGTCTGATGGCTGTATGTTGTCATTGTGTGTTTTGAATTGGTCATGCTGGATTTCCCCCTGCTGGCTGCTCATGGTAGAGATAACATGCTGGAAGCTGGAAGCTCTCATGTCTATTGATTAGAATACATTAGCACTAGCTGTGGAGTTTTTGTGTTAAATAGTGCCGTTGTTGCCGTTTTATCTGCTTATTTGTTAGCATGTTTTCTTACAGTGCAGATTTTTGGAAACATTCAGAAATTTTAGGCTGAAAAAGTAAGGCCATTCTTGTGTTTGTGCAGGATGCATTGCCTTAATGTGAACATAAAGGACACAAATCTATTACTAGCTGATCCTTTTAACATTAAAATATCATCACTGCATTTTCTAGCACTGAAACAGCTAGTCAGTACATTGATCGACTTCTCAGAAGTAAATCCATCAGCTAAAAAATGCAGTGTTCTGGTTTCAGCTGCTTTTTCATTATGAAGATTTGCTGCTTTTATATATTTTCTATTAGTGTGATATGAATGTACATGGGTACTGTGTCTTGGTATTTGGAGAAGTTAGCCTGGGCCCTATTCCAGGAATCATGTTCAACAAAAAACAGTATAAAAATAAAGAGTTCATTAACTCAGAGATCAGCAGTTCTGAGTTTCCTGTTCCAGAACAGCTGATCAGTTCAGTCAAGTCTGAGTACGTTCACCCAGAGTTAACCACGTGTGTGAGTAGAGAAAGAAAGTCATCATCAATGGAGCTCAGACACTCGATTTACCTGCAACAGGTAAATAAAGATCAGAGCCTCTATTGGAATTCAGAGGACTGAGGAATGTGAACACATGCCAGTGCTGACGTGATAAACAACAAAAACAGGTGGAGAGAAAAGAGTCCTTTTAATCAGCTTGTCTACTCTCATTATCATGAACAGAATAAAGTTTGATATAAAATATAGAATTTTATAATCTGTCTGTGGTGATCATTTAGCCGGCTTGAACTTTCATTAAATGAAGCTGAAATCCTGGTTTTACAAATGCAATTCTTCAGTAAAAAGTTAAGGTACTGATGGGATGTAACAGTCTCACTTTTTGGATAATAATGCTTAAAGAGATTTGCAAAAAAAACTTTAATGTTTCCAGTGTAAGCATTTATAATTTGAGCTAATATCAGCCTTCACTTATAGATGGTGGCTTCCTGACAGCCACAGCAGAGATGTTTTACTGACTTACTGTTAATACTAAGAGTTAAATATTAGTAACTGTTTCATATTTAACTAAAAAAAAAATGCAGGGCAGCTTCCAAGTCTTTAATGGATGTAAAACTTTATCATAAAAGGCAAAATTATTACTAATGTTTAAGCTTTTGTAGAGCTATCTGTATGCTGGTCTGCTAGATTTGAGATATTTCAGTATCGTTTTGGAAGGATGAGGCATTTAAAATTGGGAATACAGATCATGTTGGGACAGATGGGTCCAAAATGGATCCATACGGGATCAGCAGGGACTCTGTCTCTGTCTGACTCTGTCTGAATCCGTGATCCTTATCCTTTTTGGATTCCTCCTGCCATGCAGGTGGACTCTGACCTGGGCCCAGTTTGCTGATCCATTACGGAGCCTGGGATTCCTTCAGACGGCTCTGGTTCTGGGTTGACCCACTGAGACGGATTTAGGCGATTTCCAGTGGAAAATATGTCGAGGTTCAAACTCTGAATTTTGACTCTGATCCTTTAAAATGTTGTTTGACAGCAATCTATGAACACATTCACCATGAACTGTAGTCAGATTACAATCAGACTGTGTGCAGCTGCTTTTCAAAAGTCACTTTCAATTATTCATGACTGAATGGCTGTATGACTGTAAAAGCACTTATGTTAAGTACACAAAATAACGTCTAACTGGGAATTCAGTGTGTGTAAAAACGTAAGCTTCGGCAAACGAATCCGCTGCCCTTTGCACTTTGACAGTGACCTCATGAATGAGGAAATGAATGGGAGTGTCACTCAGGTGCAGCAGGAGGGGCGGAGTCAGAGAGAAACTCGGTTTGTTGAAGAAAACCTGCGAATGAGTAGACTTAGAGTCAGAGTTTAATTTAACTCTCTTTCTGGAGTTTTCGTCATCTCAGGGTTAACAAACAAAGAGATGTTAGCTAAACCTGCTTCCTGGAATAGGGTCCCGGGCTTTTGGGGAAAAAAAAAATCTGATAGGCATTTTCTTTTATTTCTTATAAAATATCAACATAGTGATCAGATTAGCTGTTAATTATTCACTGCAGGCCAGGTGTTACTGTTAATATCGCAATGACCCTTTGAGTGTTAAAAACTGCTGTTTGTGTGCAACAAGGAAGCGTCACACGTGTCGGACCCTTTGTAGCTGTGCAGTATCAGTGCATTCTGACCTCTTGTCAAAGCGGCTGCTCATGCCCCACCTGCCTATGTATCCCTGCCCCTCTGTTATCACCCTGCTGCCCCTGGCACTCAATGCCACCCCAACACCTGTCCTCATTAGTCCATGCATGTCTGCCAATCCTCCACCCAAGCCCAGCCCCTCCTCCCTCTGCCAGATATCCCCCCCCCCCCTTTAGGCCTCACTGTGTGCTTTTTCAGGGTTGGTGTTTTTCACGATCTGTCTGTGTCCAGGACTCTATCTGCCCAGTTTACTCGCACAGTGGCTCAGTCGAGTAACAAATTCTGACTCATTACAGAAATGATTCAAGCATTTCTGTTCTATTCTTTTCTCCTTGATGTGTCTTTACTTTACCTCAGCTCTTCTGTGTTGCCGGCTTCCCAAGCTCCTTCTCACTCATTTATCGGCTCCCAACAGAACAATGACAATGAGACGCCGCTGCACTGCGCTGCCCAGTATGGCCACTCTCGGGTGGTGCGGCTACTGCTGGAGGAACTCACTGATCCCACCATGAGGAATAACAAGTTTGAGACTCCGCTGGACCTGGCAGCGCTGTACGGCCGCCTGGAGGTTGTCAAACTGCTGCTCAGTGCCCATCCTAATCTGCTCAGCTGCAACACCAAGAAACACACACCACTACATCTGGCCTCTCGTAACGGACACCTGCCTGTGGTGGAGGTGTTACTAGATGCTGGCATGGACATCAACTATGAGGTATGTGCACATGCTTTTTTTTTTTCTTCTTCTTCTTCTCTATGTATGTGTACTTACATATTTATTTGAACCTCAAAGCTTCTTTTTGCAAGTGTTTCTTAATATTCTGTCATGGACCAAATCATGTTGGGCAACTTAATCTGTCCTTGCAGCACTTCCTCTTGCTACTTCCCACTAAAGCTGTGAGATTAATTGTAAAACTCTTAAGCTCTCAGTTTGCAAAGGAACTGTTGTGGTATCAAAGCAGAGCTGGCCTTGCTCCCCCTGGTGGGCCCTAGGGCTCTGACTCTGTATCAAACTGTGCCACCCATCTGTCTGGAGATACTTTTCTCCTTTCTCTGTCCTCCTTTCCTCTGAATAAAAGATGTGGAGTCTATTCGGCATCCTTTTAGGCTCTGCATCCTGCAGGGTTTTAATTAGCATGGCCCTGTGAGCTGGAAAATGATCTGCTTTGATTCCTCAACCACATAATTATCAGCAAAGAAGTGGACCGGGTAGTGGGCATAAATCTGCGCAGCATTGTTTTACACAAGTGTTGGTGCTGGAACACTGTAGTTGAATTTATCTGGCAGTAATATAGGAAATTAATAAGAGCTTTAATGTCTACAGTTTTTCTCATAAATGCTTATGGCTTTTATTTGATCTGCTCAGACAGAGAAAGGCAGCGCCCTCCATGAAGCAGCTCTATTTGGGAAGACGGATGTGGTGCAGAAGCTTCTCAGTGCAGGTCATACCTCAAGTGTGCTCAATCCACATGGCTTCCATGTATTTAGCAAAAAAAACAAACAACTTAACATATGACTGCTGCATGCACTGACTGTTCCTGCTGTCCTTTCGCAGGTATCGACGTTAACATCGTTGACCAGAAGGGCCTGACAGCGCTGGACATTGTCAAGGACATGCCGTCTCAGAAAAGCAAACAGATAGCTGCCCTGATCCTTGGTAAAGACCACATGAGCAAAGAACAGAGCTGAATCATTGTCTTTATATCGCATGAAACAGCTGTGATACAATCTTCTGTTTGTTCCAGGTCACATGACTGGAAAACACCCCGATATTGACCTCCCCCCTCCACCAGTGCCTCCACCACAGGAGAGCCCCAGCCCACGGAAAAAGGGTAAGATTGATCGGGAGTCCCCCAGTCAGAAATAATGGGTGATTGTACTATCGTAGCGGGGGGGGGGGGGGCCAGGAAAATACGATAATAGTTTAGTTATTATTTTGACTTGAGGCTTGTTTTTGTTCCAACCTGTGTGCATTTTGACTCGTAGGTGACCTGGAGAAGGTGAGCGAGCTAATCTCGGGGCTGGCCCCAGGGCCCGAGGAGGAGAGCCCATATGAAGCTCTGTTTGAGGCCACTTCCTGCCACTCTTTAGACAGCCTCACCAGCGGCAAGTCCTCTGACAGAGACTCGGGACGGCCTGATAGTGAAGCTGGAAAGGTCAGCATTCTTTTGTTTTGAATTTGAAACCCAGCTCTCTCATACACACTCCAAGACATAGAGTGAGGCAATGAAATGCCAAGCTCCCACTAGAGGGAGATAGTGATCCTCTCTTCTTATGGCTGGACTACAAAAATCCCCCAGTATTATGTTTCTTGTGTTTCAGTGTGGGTTTGCATTGCATCTCTTGATCCTGATTGTGAAATAATGACTTTTTTTTTATATATTGCCCGTCTGCTTATTCATTGCATCTCATATTGCTGGCGTACAGAAAGATCGCCTGGTTCCTTCATCATATCCTGGCCATGGTAATGAAGAGGAGCTGAGCTCAGAGGTGAGGAAGTAAAGCCCTGTTCATATAGGACTGTCTCTATTTGTGGAGGTTGTGTAATGCAGCCTCCATTTTTCTTATGGAGGCAGTTGTGCATGAACATTTGGACAGTATTTTAGGGGGTTTGAATTCAGGAGAGGTTGTATTACTATACAGGATGATGTCCTATTCAGAAGATGAGATGGTTAGCTTGCATTGTGAGACTCAGTAAGGAACATTTTGCTATCTTTCATTAGACTCAACAATTATGCGGCAGCCTATAATAGTAACATAACGCAGACATGGGAGGGGGCAACTTCTAAATCACACCAAGTCCCCTGGCATTACTAATCTCATGCGAATAGGTCAGAGGTCATAAACCGTTGCCATTTAACACCACATATTCTCTCACATGCACTTCTAGTTGTGCACGAACGGTTGTGACAGAGTACTTTTAAAAGTTAAGTCCTCTGAAAAGTTGGACATGTTTCCTTACACAGTGACACAGAAGCTGCTGGAAAATGACAATCTGTCACCGAGGACGGCAGTTTTATTTTAGCTGTGGCCGCTTTCATTTTCTTCATGGCTGCTGCTCAATTCAAACGGCTTCTTAATAAATACTCAACTGAGTGCAGAATGGGGCGTGGGCGTTGGGTGTGTGAAAGTAAATGGGAATCGGTAAAGGCGGCGTCAGAGAACCGTTCTGGTTTAAACTGCTGCTGACCGCAGAGGGAGTATTGTGGATGCATCATTAAGGCTCTCCTAATTTTGTCGCATGTTTTCAGACATTTGCCTCGTAGTTTCTAACCTTCTGCTTCTTTTTCCACCTTCCATCCCTTGGCTTTTCTTCAGGCCGTGTATACCAGCAGCAGCACAGAAGAGAAAAGGGAACCAGTGGAAGAGGAGGATCACACATATGAGTTGTTGCTGACTGCACAGACCAAAATCCCACCACCATCTAGCCAGGAGTCCCAATCCCGTAAAGGTAGTTGCGTGCATTCGGTATAATCCAAAGGGAGGAAGTTACATTTAGAAAAAGCATTTTTTTCCCCAGTAAATCTTTTTCATTTGTATGCTCTTACAAGATATTCTTGACCAACTGTCCTCACTTTGCTTTGTTATATCTGTGTATATTAGGAGATCTTTCATTCCTGACATGAATATGCGACTCTCAGGCTCTTTTGCTGCTGTTTGATCACAACAGAGCCTCAGCAGACCCTCCTCAGTTGCGTCTGGTGAATGGCACCGCGTGTAATTGGATTAAATGGGATTAAATTAGGAGGCCATTTTGATCCCTAGTTGTTGATGTAGATGTTTTAAAACCATACCCTTGGGACCTTTCAGCTTAGTCAGCTTGACTATCACCATTAGATAACTGGGCTGAAGTGTTGGAGTCTAATCACGGATGTCATCGTGCCTTCCCGATGGAAATGATGGTGCTATAAAAAAGGAATTACTTTTTTTTTTCTTCTTGAAACATGAATTGGACAGAAATGTTAAATGATTAGTTTTTCATCTGTTCTAAAACTGCTCTATCATGTCTGCATACTCAGTGCTGTTTAAAAGGCGGGGAGATTAATCTGAAGTCTGTCTGACGCTTAGACCGATAATGGCGCCATGCATAATACATGATTTTATTATCCATCACTTTGACATTCTCCACATAATGTCTCTCCTGAAAGTCAGAACCAACAATAGGTTTGCTGTAACTCTGAGCTAACCAATGTACATTTGTCCTCCTTTTTTTTTTTGTCTTCTTAGATGAGAATACCACTATACTGTCTTCAAACAGTGTCCTACCTCAGGTATATATAACACTCATCATTTGTTCAAAATTGTGCAGAATTCACGGTCACTATCCAAGCATTGTAGACCATCATGCATTGGCTGAAGGAAAAATTATAGAACTGCTGCAAAGCATCATATCAATCATGACATTAGTTCTGGTAGGTCAAAGATACGAACTGAGCCAGCAATCCTGACAGATCACCTGATTGCAGTGCCGGTCCATGCCAGCTGATGCAGTTCCTGTACATGCTAATTAACAGCCTGTTTACAGCTGCCTCTGCCTGTGCAAGCCACTTCGGAACCCAGCCTTGACCCTAGCTCCTCTATTTGATACTGTTTCTGACCTAATCAGTGTCTCAAACTTAAATGTGTGGAATTAAAGTCTGCATGAATGTAAGGGTGAAGATGTGGCTTGTAATCTAAAGTGCTTTGATTAGTCAGTAAGACCAGAAAAGAACTCCTCTAAATGCCGGTCTAGTCCATCCATTGATGCCTGCTTTCTTCTTTACCGGTGGTCTTGCTGCTGCTCTACCTGCTGTTAGGCTTATCATGTATGCATGTGGAAAGGCACGAAGGTGCCAAACCTGGGCCCTTTTGCCAGATATATATATGTAACTGCAGAGGAAATAACAGCCTGTTAAAGTGGGCATGACAGAAACTTGGGAAAAATATACTGTATAAAAATGCATGATGACTTTCATTTATTTAACTGATGTTTTAATTACCTAATTAAAATGTTAAACACAGGTAGCATCTCAAAATATTTCTGTTTTACCAGTAAGCTCACTTTATACTAGTTGGGGTAGTGAATGATTTTGGACCCAAGCCGTATGATTATGGTTATGATTATGATTAAGATGACGGTCCCTTCGGAGTCAGAAATCCAGCAGAAGTCGTCTTAAACTGCCGCTGATTACGGTGCGTCTTTGTAAATCTGCCTACTCTATTTATTGCCACTGTCGTTTTTATGGCCCCTTCATATTTATCATGCAGGCAGCAGCATTTTATTATTGCTTTTAACCACCTCTACAACTCCTCTGCTGCCCACAATCTCTAGCTCCTATTAGTTTAGCCGTGCTTCTCACCTGCCCGAAAATAATCATCTTATAATCATCTGTGGTTTAATCTGCAGCCTCCTGAGCTCAGCATCATAGCTAATGCAGGCAAACATGACACTCAGGGAGGCGACATCTTCATTTAACAATAGACAAGCAGGATAATTAGTCTGGCTTAATTATTCGCTAACTGGACTTCAGCAGAGCGACTGTGGTTGTCTAAAATCACAGGAAATCTGATTAGCAGCTGTTCTCTCTCTTTCTACCTACTTTAGCATAAACCCACTGCCCCAAACGACCTCAGAGCCCCAAGTAAGACGAAAGACACCCTGCACCCTCCAGGACGAGTGGGCCCAGGGGCGCCAGGAGGTGAGTACGAGCACTGTCCTCAGACTTTGGATACCTAATAAGGTACAACTGCTGCTGGTAAAGCTGTGTGAGGGTAAGGAAAGATGGACCTGACACATCAGACTTGGAAAATCACAAGCCAAGCATGTCAATGAAATAGGAGAAATGCATCTGAGTTCGATGCATTTGAGATAGGCTGGCTTGGATTAGCGCAGCCGGGGAGCGCACGATTGGTATTCTCGGGCAGCAGAGCGGATTTGGCTTGTCAGGAGCAGGTTGACTGACATTCTTTGGCGAGTGGGCTAGACTCGTTTCATTGCTAGCATGAAACTGAATTCTTGATCAGATCGTGACATTCCTATCTTAGATCCACATCCCCGCCTAAAGCTGGATATGCCACTTCATCCAGTCAGGCACGGAGCAGAGATGAGGAGCATAGCTGCTGGGCTTTTCTTGATACATATACAGATGTCTTCATTGAATAAATTAAATTTTAGCACATGTTTGGGAAAATAAACTGCAAAAAGAGGCCAATTAGGCTTCTTGAGTCGGTAGCTGTTTTACATTTACAGCAGTCAGGGGCTGTTTTTTTACATAGTTTTAGGGGGTGACTACTCAATTCTTTGGGGCAAAAGATTTCTCTGTAATTTCATCACAAAGAAAATGTGGAGCAGCTGCAGTAACATTAGTGTAATATTTCTAATTTAACAAATATGGGAATTATTTGACCTTAAAATAAATGGAAAGTAGAAGCTAGAAAAGGAGAGAGTGTGATTTTATTTGTTATTATTGCTGATTATAAATTAGAAAATAAAATTTTCCGGCGTCTATTTTTGCATATTCAGAGTTTCCATTGTGTCACTATTCCTCTTTGAGTTGATGCATAAACCCTTGTAAACAGCTGGCCCCTCAGATGCTTAACAATAATGAGATTAAACATTAATATTTTAATAATTTGTTATGAAAGAGCAGAGCGCGTCTCATAACAAAGCTCAAGGATTAGCAACTGAAGTTTGAAAAAAATATATTTTTAAAGGCTGGTGTTGTAGGGAGGGAGAGAAATGTGAAACACTTTTTAAAACAAAACACACACACACACGTATACAAGTTATACTCTTCATTTCCTTTGTTACAACCACATTTTTTTTTTTCTCCTCCAGATCAAGTTAAATCTGTTTCCTGTTTTATGTGTTACATAAACCCGGGCAGTTGGCTGAGCCTAAATGTTTAGTTCTGCTCATGTGGATATGATCTTTATTATGATTTATGGAGTTTATGGGCCACATTCTTACCGCTGTGTCTGTCAGGGACCAAACCCCCGGCAAACTGTGCAGCAGGTGGAGGACATGTGCCGAGTCAGCAGCTGATGGTGTTTATTGTCTATCACAAACACATTCCTGCTGTTCTCAGCTGTAATGCTCAGTTTACCAACAGATCCTCCCTGCTGCCTGGTGTTTTATGGTGTTTCCACAGCAGTACCTGTAAGATTGCATGATTCTCCACAGATGATAATAATTAAAAAACCCAAACTGGATTGGATTAAATATTAAACGGTTATGAGCAGCAATGGGTCCTATTATTTCTAACCTTTTGATAAGCAAAAATCTCTTTTACGCTCAAGAAAATTAAACCTCAATTTAAAAAAAAAACAAAAAAAAACCACCACTTTTTATTGTAATGCTGGTGGCTTTTCTTTGGCTCTGGGTCTTATAAAACTCCTCTACGCAGAGAAGAGCATGTGCAGTCAGTTTAATATGATCAAATCGTGTTCTGCAGGCTAAATGTCCTCAAATTAATGTTACCTTATTGTTCTTCTAAAGTATATTACACAATCTCTTTGAAACTAGAACAAAATCAGAGCATGTTTTTCCAGGGGCAGCACGAGTTGACTTTGGATTGTGCAGAAACGGAGTGTGTAGAAACAACCAGCCCTGATTCCACAGTGTCTGCGAACCAAGCATAACATCATCAGGGAGATATGGAGCTGTCGCTGCCAAATGAAATAAACACCCCCACCTCTGTGGTGACTTCACCCATCCATAAGAGTTGTAAAAACAATCAGATTGCATCTGCGCATTTTTCTATCCTAGAACTGTATAGAAAGCAGCTCCAGTGGTCTCCGCAAGGGTTAACGCCGTGTGAGTTTGTTGGAATCGCACCGATGCGATCATAGGGCGTTCACACTCCCTAGCTGCCAAGGAGCGGGTGGGTGTTTGGCTGTGATCTTGACATATGTGTGCAGTACACTCACTCACCCCTTCTAACACCCCACCGCCACCGCACACACTTTTCATGTGTCGTTTATTAACTCGTGTAAAGGGAGTTTAGGGCGTTGTTTGGCACCCTTCCTCGCTGGAAATGGTCCCTGAAATAGTACCGAGGTGCTCTGGTGAACTTGATGTAGATAAAACAAGTTTTCTCTCCTATAGCGATAACACGACCGCACCAGGCGCGTTTTTAGCATAAAGCTGTTTTGTGAAGGACAAACAAAGTGCTGCAACAGGTCGGTACTCGACTGTGGTGTCTCTTCCCCAGATCCTCTGTCACCAAACACTCCTGACCCTGTCACCCTGGCAGATACTGCCCTCGCAAGCCCACACACTCCTGCGCCATGTGTCACAGGACTAATTATCAGAGGTCTGGCTGCGGGAGGACAGGGTGATTCAAATTTCCATTCCTGGCCCGCCATTAGGGTCTAGAATTAGAAGCTAGAAAACACAGAGGGCTCTCAAAGTAGACAACATAACACATTGCTGCAGCGCAAAGGGAGGCGAGCTCAGCACGAGGTAGTGTTTTATTTAGTTTTTTCCCCCCTAAATCAAAGCATCGACAACGACAAGCCGTGGCTGATTTGACTGTGGAAAAGAGGCTTAGGTGGCAGTAAGTCCTTGGGAGAGGGGAGGAGGAAAATCGAATTGTTTTTAATTGCACTTGCCAGTCAGTCTCATTAAGGAGCTGTTTTTGTTGGAGAAGACAACCAAAAGTAAGTTTCTCTCCCCACGCTGTGTCGTATATTCTGCTGTGTTCACTTTTCCCTGCGGTACGTTCTTAGAGTTCACGTGTATGTTTGTATGAAAGTTTTAGTCACAGTAGTGGAAGTTCTTAGTGTTGTGTCATTTTAGGCCTAACAGACAAGTGGGCCTCTGTGGTGAGGCTGCTCAGAGAGATGACTTGCTTCAGCTGCCTGTTTCAAAACAGCCAGGCACCAGCAGATAGCCGTCAGACGGCTGCAAGCTGAGTTTGGAATTCAGTCATTTCTCCAGCCAACATACGCCTTCTCCTTGCTCCGTCTCTTCTCTCTCCCCCCTTTTTTCTCTTCGTCATTCCTGGTAGGAAACAATTACAGATCTGTTTCAGGGCTTGTGTGGGTGGTTTCTTATTAGCCACACTCTAAGAATCTGCCCCTCAGTTAGAAGTCCACTTTCCAGCCTTTTCCAGACTGCTTTCTTTCTTCGTTGACTTTGTTCTTTTTTTTTTTCCTCTCTAGATATCTCTCAGCTCAGCCAGGATCAGGGAGCAGGTGTACCAGAGCAGTTCACCGGCCTCCTGCACGGATCTTCTCCCGTCTTTGAGGGCTGTGAGGAGCCCTTCCGGCTTCCAGGTGTTCCGCCACCCAACCAAGGCCAGCCAGAATCAAAAAAGAGGGCCAAAGCAAAGGAAGGAGTTACAGCAGCTGCACCCCCACCTAGCCGTCCTAGCATGGCCGCCATCCTGACAGACTGTGATCCAAAAGCAATTTATGCTACTGTGAACAAGGAGCCTAGGGACTCGGCGGCTGGTGCAGTATCTGCCGTCAAGATGCGCCCTCCTGGGGACCTGAAGCTGGCACGCAGCCTGTCCAAGTCTGACTCAGACTTGCTCGTGTCACCTCCTAATGAGGAGGAAGGGGGATTGGGAAACCGTAGCGAGTCTGTTTCTAACTGTAGCACAGCTAAGAAGAGACTTGAGAAATCTCCCTCTTTCACCTCAGAGTGGGATGAGGTAAGTGTGTCCTCTTAACATACTTAAGACAAAACACAGGTTACAGTCTCTGTAGCTTTTGGTGCTTTACTCTGTGTTTGTGAAGTATAAAACAATAATGTAAACGCTGCAGGTCAGTAATGAATATAAAGATGTTGAATAAAGTCAACCTTTTTTCCAGGAACTTAACTTAGCAGAATAGAAAACCTAAAAAAAACAATGACAGCAGGTGAAACCAGAGACTGTATATAAAAGATGGAGGTAGCCACAATGACATCACTCATTGGTTTTTGTTTCAAAAACATTTGTCATGAAAGCCACTGTATGCAAACTATTAATATTATGTGAAACATGGTTTTTAAGCAAGTACAAAAGTTGACCCTTTCAAAAATAAATTTAGAGCATGAGCATATTCTCTAGATTTGCTTTAGTGTGCCCCCTAGTGTCCTTTTTTCCCCCCACAAACCTGCACTTGTTATCCCTGAACTCGATGCACGTATTGAAGTATCAGCGGCAAACATTTCTGATGACTGTAATGAACTTGAACAACGGCTCCGCTCCTGTTCTGCCAACTCAAAGCTCACCTGTTGTCTTGAGGGAATCGTCGTGCAATTTGAGCCAAAACTTGTCTGAACTTTTTGCAAAAACAGTGAATGATGGAACATATTTCTTTTATTAGGAAACTGCAATGCGTGAAAATATTGTCAGAATTCTGTATTTAAAATCTTCCTTGGTTAAAACTTTTTCTTTTTTTCCCCCCCTCAGTCCCACCATGTTTTAGTATCACAGCACATATTCAAATCTAAATATATTCCCTGTGCATGCAGCGCTTTAATGCTTTGTCTGGGATGTAGATAAAGAGCTGAGTAGAGTCACAGTGGGAAGAGATTAGAGAAGACAGGAAGACGGGGATAAAACAACTGAGAGACTGAAAGAATAAGACTAGAGATTTGGAAATTGAGATTCAGAGAAGACCTGGAAGCCGTAGATCTGTCTCTTCAGCTCTTGCCTCCTCCTCTTGTAAAGGCGTCAACCCGAATCTCCATAGAGACAGACAAACCTTCAGAACGCAGAAAAAAAATTGCACAACTGAACAAATACAGTATAAAACTCCTTTTCAGAGTTTTTTAGATTGTGCTCTTTTGAGATGTGCAAGTTTAAAAAAAAAGGTTCAATATTAAGTTTTTGTAAAACTTGGATTTTTTTAGTATCAGTTATTATATTACACAGCCATGCAAGATACAGCTGACATGGCTTCCTCTTTGGCTCTTTTACCGTCATCCTACAACAATCATCTTATTGTTGGCAGAATTAAAGAAATCCTCTGTAAGCTTCTCAGTTTTTTTGCATCAGCTGTCCGCTAGCGTCTCAGTAATTTTCCCTTGTACTCTTTGTGTTCTGCTCTGTGCCTGTTACTGATAACATGCGTCTGCGACACTGCCACACACACACACACACACAGTCCTGAGGTGACTTGTACGTTTTATTTATGATGCCTGACCATCCTGAGCAGATCGCAGGCTCGGGTAGCACTAATGCTTTCTCTCCCCACAGCGAGGAGATCATGTTGCTGTCTAGTGTTCTTTTACATGACCCCGTCAGAACAACCACAGTGAGCTAATAGCAGCTTTGAGGTCAATGTCTTGGCTGCTGTGGGCCACGGTTTGCATGCAGGTGGTCAGAGTTTTTATATGCTACAGATACAGTAATTAGACTGCGCTGTGCTGAGATTCTAAAGCTTTTAAGCATCTCTTTTTTTCCCCTTTATGTGTGAGAGCGCACGCAAGCAATCTGAATTATTTGTCCTTGTTGCAGCATTTTGCTTTGTGACACAACGTTTATCTCGCCTTATACAGTTTGTCGTGCTCAGCAGATGCCGGTATGTGACTGTTTTCCAGATTTTTTAATTTATTTTTTCCCCTACAAAGCCAGACTTTCTTATTTGGCAGGGTTGTGCTACCGTGAATTTCTAGATGTGTTGACATTGCTGCAGTTTACTGCTCACTGCTAGATCTTGATAAGAAATATGGCACCGGCCCATAGAGGGGAGGCTGTAGTCCAAAACATCTTTGATGTGTATTTATGCAAGAAGATATTTGCTCTATATGGAAATACTGCTGTCAACACTTCCATCTTTAGCTGCTTTTGGATGGAGAGGGGCCCAAGGCCTTTACATGAGTTTTGTCCAAGTTCAACAGGCTTTTTCTATAATGAGACAGATCACAGCACCCTGGCAGTATGGCTCATTCATTCTTGGATAACCTTGTCTTTGAGCTTTTATGTATGTGAGCGCTCTAAAGGAGCTTTGTTCTTGAGTTCTTCAGCCTTTGCGAGCATTACTTTAACTTTATAGTTTTGTCAAAGGCTGCCAAGGAGACACTCATTCTCAGCTTTAGCCAGTAGGAGCTGTTCTGTAATATCGTGACATTAGTGAATACTCAGCTGCTCCCTTATTCAGACGGGGTCACCAGAGCGGATACATTTGAATGGTTATGTATTTATTATTTTGGGGCTCTAATTATTGCAGACAGGTTTACTCTATGTTCTGGTTTGTGTATTTAATGCAAATTATATGTCAGCCAATTCTGGGTAAAATCCTTCATGAAATCAAGCCAGATTTTTACCAGGCACAATCAGACGTGGCATGATACAAAGGAGCTGGGGTCAGTGTGGTTTGCAAAGCGGCTTGCAAATGCACAGCAACTAATAGGCAGACTAAAGCTGCTTTCATGAGATCTGCTAATTAGAATTGCGTAAAGGTATCAGCTGAGCCATCAGCTGATTTCGGCAGGCTGATTGCAGCTGTGCCTGAAGATTGGTGTGGTCCCAAATCTCATTGGCCTTGAGAATCACAAGATATTATGTAACTGATGCGGTTTCTGATTTCCTTTTTTTTTTTTGGCTATGGTCATTATTTTTGCTGCTCAACAACTTTTAATAGTTTAAACCAAACTTTTGCTTTTATGAAAGTAACCACTGAAGTCAAACCCTAAATCGTGATTATGATTATGCATACCAAATGGGTCGTTTTAGTTTTAAAATCAACATGTCGATGCCCTCTGGTGGACGAACTGCGCAATATTAACTCTGATTCTATCACACCTGCCTGATTGGCCAGATCTTTGCTGCAGTTTCTAGTTGTTGATTGGCCCTCGTACATGTGACAGCATTTATATCTGCAGTAAGGTGAAATGACTGCATTTGGATGTAGCCGTTTTTCTAGCTTGATCAAAAATAATAAGAACTAATGATAAGCTACCATAGCCCATAACCCCTCGTCTTCCTTCTGCAGAATATTGTGCTGAATTGGGGTAATAAGCTCAATAAAGTGTGTGCTTGGATCTTTTAATTCCCCTTTAAAAGTCCGGTCACTGGCAGGGTACTGTTCATTCTAATTATCTAGTTTAATGAACACCTCACCTCCTCAAACTGAACCTGAGGGATGTGGCCTGTGAGAGAGTGACAGGATTAAGGCAGCTGTGACATTACTTGGTTGCTGGAGCTTTCTGCTCTTCCTAGATATCCTCAGCAGTCCACAATAATCCGTGAGCTCCCGAGTCCTGTTGTATTCTCCCTGCTGCTTTCTCCACAGATGAAGTAAATAGACTAAACACGAGGAAGTGATCCATTCCTAAAAGAAACAAGGCTGAGCGGGAGTAGCCGGAACAAAAGTTTTTTTTTCCTCTTGTTTCCAGCGCTACTGCAGAATAAAATGCAGTACCCCAAAGAAGGCTGTTAAGCCTTATACCAGCCTCTGATGGATCTCGCATATGCACAGCCTCCTCGTCGTGCTCCCTGCCACAGTGTGTACTGTATTTATGAGTGATGCAGCCAGTCGGTTAGAGTGGATTCAAATTACAAACCCAGCGCTGCAATATACAACAAAATGTGTTTATTCTGAAAGAATGCTGTGCATGAGCAGGTTAGTGGTTAACTCTACATTTTTCCATACCAATATTGCTTTTAGGACGACATGATGATTCACAGTATAAATTTTTGATTCATCTGATAGTGAATACATGTTCATTAGAGGCCCTGCTTGGCCGGTAAGCTTCTAAAATCCTTTGAAAAGCAATTTCTTGTGTCCGGTTTTTGAGCCTTACTTGAATCTAATGAACTCGGAACTGTTTTTCTTCTCACATGAATGGTGATTCAGATGGCTGTAAGTTCTGTGCTCAAAGCGAGGAGCGAGAGCTCTTTTTTTTTCTCTCTCTCTTTTTCCTTTCAGGGAATAAGCCTGCATTTGCTTGAAATAGAAATATTCACACCACTGATTTAAAGTGCATAACAAATGAGAGGAGTGTGTGGGAGAAGCAGTGAAAGTTTCATTGGGCGTAGCCTTGCCTACACTTTTTTTTTTATATACTGATGTTGGGAGGGTCCCATGAAAATTGAAAACTCCCTTTTCTATTTGCCCTCTCTCTCTCTCTCTCTCTCTCTCTCTGCCTGCTCTTCAGCCGTCGCCTCTCCATCTGCAGTGTTTGCTTACTCTTGATCTCCCTGATGTGCTGTGGCAGCCATCTTGCCGGTCACGACTGGCTGCTCTGGAGCACTCTACAGAGCCGTGTGACAGCATTTGTGGTCCCAGGACATTACCAAACCCACCCCCTGGTGCATTGACACACCTCTTATAAAAACATCTTTTTCTTCTTTATCCGGTTTGCTAAATATTCCAGTTCTCACACCCTCTCCCCCTTGCTTTCAGTATCTGTCCCGCTCCTTCTCCCCCTCCTCCTGAGCTAGACAAACCCTTGGATGCACTGCCTCTGGTTTAAAGACAAGGAGATTTGACTTGCATGAGGTCTTGGCCTATGCATCTCTCCTTTTAAGGAGCTCTGAGCGTGTATGTGTGTGTGTGTGTGTGCATGTGTGTAAAGCGCATGCTAATGCGGGTTGGTGTTGGTCCTTGCAATCAGACTGAAGATGACAATCCAGGGGGGCACATTGTGTGGGCCAGCACTCTGAGCTCCACAGATGGGAGGAGAGATAAGGAGACGGCAAGCTCTAGACAGAGACAGAAGGAGAGGGCCGCTATCCACTTCCCCACTTCACTTTTTACCTTCATTTTCGATTCGCACTCCACAGATCCAATAGCCACTATGAAACCAGCTTTTGTGAGTATTGATTCCCTTACAG
Source organism: Cichlasoma orientale (assembly GCA_034780415.1). Classification (NCBI taxonomy): domain Eukaryota; kingdom Metazoa; phylum Chordata; class Actinopteri; order Cichliformes; family Cichlidae; genus Cichlasoma; species Cichlasoma orientale. The sequence goes on from JAVDPK010001877.1 coordinate 204,914, forward strand.
GCAGCAGCTCTGCCAGAGGCTCATTAATCTTATCTACCTGCTATAAATGAACTGAATGAGAAAATAATTAATGCTCTCCAGCATTTCTGTGGATATAATATATATTTTTAAAGCCTTTCTGGTTGGTATTCACTGATTGAAGGCAGTTATTTTATTGATTAAGAAATAACATGGGGGGGGGGGGGGGTGTAATTGACCCGCGCTCCCGGGTCGGCCC
>JAVDPK010001877.1:213160-249047 GCA_034780415.1 Cichlasoma orientale
CATCTAAAGTTAGCCCGTCAGTTGCATTCCTCTGATGATAATCGTTTTATTTTTGAAAAACGTTATTCTTGATGGATTCAGCACATTATTCGGTATCATAGTTGCATCACAGGTATTCACAATATTCAGTGCTTTGCTTAATTCTATGATTTAGCTTTTCCTACCGTTCTGGTGACAGGCTCCTGGGCAAAGTGTCCGCCATTCAAGCTAACCGATGCAGCCTGAGCTCAGCTCCTGTCAGATACTTTGTTTGATATTGTTACCTCTGGTTTGCTGTTGAATCAAAGCTGTCCTCACACTCTCAGACGGTCTGTGTCTAGCCTAGGAGGCAATTCTCGTGGCTTCTCACTAACAGGCAGAGAGCCGGCTGCCAACAAAGCAGCTGATACCCGACCAGAATGGAGGAGAATCTCGATGAGTAATGGGGTGCTATTGCCAATCTGACAAGTTTACAGAGCCCACAGTGTGCGCTGCCTCTCTGACTTGGCTCAGTTGCTTTTGCCAGTCCTGAAGTGTGATGGAGGAAGGACTGAGGGCCACAGCTGGTAGTGTGAACCAGTGGGAAAGTTAGAAATGAGATAAGCATCTTATTTGTCAAGATGAGGACTCCCACCTCGATCAGACCCATTAAACACCTTCACTTTAAAAGATGAACACACACAGGATCACAGCTTTTCATCTTATTCAAGCTCTAGATTCACACGTTAGCTATGAATTTGCTCAAGATTCCCTCCACATGGACTCATCACTTACCACAGAGTAACAGAAGCCAGATTCATATAAACGCAAAGACAAACACATTTTCTTACTGACTACAAAAATAATTCATAAATCTCTGTGTTGGGATGCAAATTGAGCTTCTCATTTCAGCTGAAAGAGCACAGCGGAGTCTCGGGCACTTTTAATATGAATCTGAATGAACTGCGCCTCAAATGAGTACGAGCGGTCGACAGAAATGACAAGAAATGTGCTTCCTTAAATACTCGATAAACATAACAGATGTTTCCTTGTCTGATTCACATGCTATACCCTTCTGTTTGTAAGCTCCACAACAACATATGACCATGTGACTATGAGATATGGCAGCATATTGAAACCAGTAAAGGAGGTTAGTAATTTAAAAAAAAAAACCAGAACAGATGCCATCTCACTGACAGAAGCATTCCTTGTAAAAAGAAACAAATGCGGAGATGAGAGAACAAATTCATTAAAATCTTGCTTTCTTTTCACACTTTTTCTTTGACACTAACTTACCAAACTGGGGTAAAATTCTACCAGCTGTATGACATTATATTTAGGGTTTTGCTTTTGAAGATTCATTCTAAATCATTATACCTTGTGCATTGCAAAAATGGACAGGATGTATCTATGTAGGAAACTTGATTAGATACACCTGTTGACTCTAATTGGGTTTGCAGCAATGCATTTAGGGATGCAGACATGGTCAGGACGACCTGCTGAAGTTCGAACCGAGCATCAGAATGGGGGAAGAAAGGTAATTTTAAGAGACTTTGAAGGTGGCATTGTTGTCGGTGCCAGACGGGCTGGTCCGAGTATTTCAGAAACTTGATGATCTGCTGGGATTTTCGTACACAATCATTTCTGGGGTTTTACAGAGAATGTTGTGAAAAAGAGAAGATATCCAGCGAGCAGCGGTTCTCTGGCCCAAAGAGCCTTGTTGGTGCCAGAGGTCAGTGGAAAATGGCCAGACTGCTTCAAGCTGGTAGGAAGGCAACAGTAACTCCAGTAACCACTTGTAATAACCAAGGTACACCGAAAGTATTGGAACAGCGAGGCCAATCCCTTTATTTTTGTTGTAGACTGAAAACTGAATGTTTCTTTGATTTATTAAGCTTAAGTTGTTTAAAATGCTTTTTTTTTTTTTTTCATCTATTCTGTATGATTAACATCATATGATGACAATAGAACATTCAACCAATTATCAGCCTCCACACGCCTGTTTAACTGTGTTTTGAAGCCTCTGAAGTTACTCCCCTGGTTTAATCTTCCTACTGTCCTTTAGTCTTTCACACTTTGTTTTTCTTAGACTTGAGTCCTCCTTTTTATTCCAAAGCAGCAAGCTGGCAATATTTCTATCTTTAAACACGGCTTACTAACCACCTGGCATCCTGAAGTCGCTGCAGGATTTAGAAAAAAAAAGAAGCTGTTACCTCTGAACAGCGTGTCCTACCCACAGCAAATGTTGACCTTTTTTATGAATCACAATTTGGTCTCAATTGGAAATTAGAATTACCCTCTGAATCTCCTCTCCTCTGCTGAACTTTTCTAATTGCGTTTAATGTATGCATTAGTGGATAGAGCAGAAACGAGCCATATTTCATTATTGGCTCTGTTACCAGACAAATATAATTTTGCCGGTGCTGGGTACGGATATGCATGTCAGCCAATCCACGTTTATCTTCATGAGACAGCTTCTGCGCATCACTTTCTAAACAACAATCTAAAACCACTTTGGATAAACTCATAAATAGGCGCAGAGTGACTGCAGAGTCATATTATGGCTGTTGTTACATATCCTATTTACCCGAGCCGCTAAAAGATGCCAATATTTTAATTGAAATTTTCCCGTTTCATCATCGGAGTTTAAACGATCCTAAGAAAATGGTCATGCTCTGAATTAGTTTAAGACTGTGCGGAAGAATAAATATTGGTCGAGAAATAGTATGTCGCTGCAGCCAGCGCGCAGCGAGATCACTAATTAAACAGTGTTTACTCTGCCACTCGGCCAACTGTGATCTCTGCCTACCCCGGAGGCTTGCTCTAGAAGCAGATCAATAACAGCAGTGAATGTATTGTGTTCAAGCACCGTGGCAGAGACGAGCCTTTTCTGAAACCAATTAGATGCTTTTTATCGACTCGTGGAGCAAATGTCCCGATGAAACAAGCGCTGCACGATCGTGCTGTTCTCCCCTCCTCATTGGTACTGACAAGTAAAGCTTGCTGAAATGAAACCGCTCTTTTTCTCCGTGCAAGACTTCTGAGCGCGGCTTCCGGTGGCCGCCTCGTGAGCTGCGGCACAGCCAAGTTCGTTTGTATTCGAGGCAACTGTGTGACCTGACGTGCTTCTGCAGGGACATCTCTCTGTCTGGAGCTAGCTTTTATGCGGTCAGTTGAGGGAGAACAAATTTTCTTTAAGTTTCAAATCAGTTGGAGGTGACTGAGAATTTATAAGAAGCAAGCCTTTCTTTAGAAAAGAGTTGGTTAAGCCTAAAAGTTGCAACAAGATTAGGCAAACATCTTTTTCTGCTTCTGTGCTGCATTTCCTCTCATCCTTGGTATGTTGGAGCCAGTCGATGTGACCAAACCCTGCAGAAAAATCCAGTAATGGCCTCATGCATTAGAGTCTAAAGGATTGGGAATGGATTGATTGATTTTTCTGTTGCACCAATGGCGCTGATTATTGTTTTGCATTTAACCGTGTGAAAAACATTGGTGCATAGATTAGTTTGTTAATGTGAAAGACAAATGGCCTTTTTTTTTGCATTCTGTTACAGTTTCATCTGGACTTCTCTTTAAATGTCTGAGTGGTCTCACGGCAGCCAGTTTAGGAGGACAAACTATGAATTTTAGTGCTGTTGGTTAGCTGTCCTTTAGAGGGTCAGAATGAGTGATCCGTGCCCCTGAGCACCCGGCCTGAATTCAGAGTGCTTTTAAACCAGAGGGACCGCTGTGGCTGTTCTCTGGATAGGCCAAGGAGGGACAGAGCAGCATTTTAATGAGAGGACGGGGTAAAGCAGAGCTGGACAAGCTGCGCAGGCACAAAACAAGCCAGCTTACACTAGTCTAAATTCTTTTCACCCATGTTGTGCTGATATTAGCCTTCTCTCAACTAATGTATTCTGTGAGACCTGCCAAGCCTGCGGAAACACATTAGTCAGAAATTTCCCCACGGAGTTGTCATCACCACATCACGCTGTTTATGTTTTCAGAGTCTTTGAATGGGGATAAATGGCTTATCCAGATATAGCAGAGGGGGAAGTAGCATTTTATATTAAAAGAGATGAGAATTTTATTAACCCAGGTGCCTCAGAAACGTCCTTCACCTCACAGGTGTTCAGTTCACTCGGGTTTGGAAGTGTGTCAGAAGCAAAATGTGGATTGTTTGCAGTCAATCCAACCATTCCAACTTTCCAATTCTATATTGATATTGGTATTTGATCAGTGCTCCATATTGGCAGTGTTAAATTAACAGGACAAAGATAACTGAATAAAAAGGAATGAGTGGCTGCTGTTATTTACAGTTACGCAAGTTCCTACTATCCCTGCTCTCACCGTGAGTGCACCTGCTCACACACACCTGTCAGTGGTATGTGTTATTATTATTATTGTGTTAGCTGTTGCACTAGCAGTTCCTGCTCTGCTGCTGAACGTGCCAAAGAAAAGAGAGCAGTAGAGAACAGATTTTGACTAGACTGGCCCATAGATCAGGCTGTTGTCAGCAATACCCAATCCAGCTTTCCCAAAGCTGGCATTGTCAAATTCCCAGATATGTCTGACCAACGTTCTGAAATCTGAAAGCTGTGGCAGGTGGAAGTCAGGAAGAAGAAAAGGAAGAATTCTTCCTATAAGCCACTAGGACCAGACAAACGTGGAAGACTTTCTCCCAGCTGAAAGTCTTCTGCTTAAGGCAAATACTCCAAGTCCTTTAGTGCCACCACATCTGACTTCCTGCTCTGATTTTTTTTTCATGTTTTATTCTACTTTATACTGCTCAGCTTGTCTCGTCTAGATCTGTGATTGAAAAGAGTTGGGCTAGATTTTCTAAAGCCTGATTCCAGAGGAGGTGTATGAGTTTAGTTTACTCTCAGACTTTTATTGTCTAATGTTGCCCAAACCCTAAACCTAACCCTGACAAAGATCTGCTATTTGATTTTGATGTTTCCTCATCTTGCCTTAAGGATAGATATCATAAAATGTATTTTAAAGTCTGTAAAGCCTAATAATTAAAATGATTTTGAAGTGATGAGAACATTTCTGCACATTTACTAAAATTCAAAGAAGACATGAAGACTGCTTTGAAACGGAGCAGTGGAAAAACAGGAACAGGAAATGGACATAGAGTGTAAAGCTAGTCTGTTAGAGCTGTATCCCCCCCATAGAACCTTTTATCAGTTAATGTCCAGTGGGACAGTAATGCAATGATCCATATGCTGTGAAGCATTACCATCCATCCAGCTCCACAAACGGTATCGCTCCTCAGCTGGAGAGGCAGCAATCAGCATGTTGCTGCTCAGGAACAATGGGCTTCAAGCTGTCTGTTTAGGATGAGGCAATGAGAAGGCAAAAGAGATGATACATAATGTCCTCTGCTCGCTGTGAGGCTGAAGCCAAGATCACGGTGGGTCCTAATCAATAAACCCACTTGGGGATTTCAGGGACTCGTGTTCCTGCGTTCTGTCTGTCTTCCTTCTCCAGATTTCCATCGACAGGCTGCATCACAGCCTATTAGATATTTCAGCATGAACGGGATGCCAGTGTAAACGTTTGTGTCAGTGTCTTAGCTGAATTGTGATTAGCATTGTGATTCCACAGGCAGCATTACAAGATTGCTCTGCAGCATTTACTCTCACTGACAGACTCACTCCTCCCCTCTCCTCATGCTTTCCGCCCCTTGTTTGCATCAACAGCATCTGCATGAAAAACAGGCTGTCAAGGTTTGACCTGCAGACGCCATCTCTTCTGTCCCGTTAGTGCTGTCTGTGCGTGTGTGCGTGCGTGTGTGTGTGCGCGCACGCGCAGAGGTGAGCAACATAGGATTAACTTTAGGTTCATATTGAAGAGTCAGCCACACAAACGCTGAGCTGTCGCAATTTGTTCCTGAGGCGGCACCTCCTCTGGACAGTGGTGATACCGGTGGATGACGTTTAGTTGCTGACTCCCCTGTAGAAGTAATACAGCATTTATGGCTTACACTCAACAAGATGGATTTGCAACCCTTACTGACTTCTTATTGGTCAATTTGAGCACAGTTAATGGTTTCATCCAATTTAATAAACCATAATTCCCTCATTCTTAGAGTTCAGCTTAAGCTCAGTCGCTGCTAACCTGCTCCTCAAAATCATTCAGCTGCTTCTTCAGGATCTTCAAATCCAGGATGCAGGATGGGATGCAAGACTCAGTGGAGAGGCAGCTCAGCACTACTGCAACATTAAGCATCACAAAGGGCAAGGCAATTAACATATTTGCTTCAGAGAACCCATAAAAATGTTATTAAGTATCCACTACAAATTAAATCTAAATCTGTGGGAAACACTGCTTACTGTATTATGGCTCTCTTATTTGGGCTGTCGTAGCATGAAATCAGTTAAAGGGGAATTAAAACGAGTGATGCTCAGTGTCAAAATAAAGGCTTTCCTTTTACATGTCAAAGTGTTTTGATTTCCCCTGCAGCTGCAGTCGGCTATCGATGCTCCTCCGTCTCATAACGCTGACCACTCTGCAACTTAGACATTGATTTATCCGTCTCTTCTCCATTATCCATTTGCTGCCACTCAGTCTCAAAGGTGATATTGTGTGTAACCAAAGACTCGTCTGAACATCAATCACCACGTTCCTTTCGGTTCCATCCCCCCCACCCATACACTTAAGTCTCATTTAAGGGGTTATCGACGTGGCCCCTCTGGTGATAGTAAGTTGAGTTCTAGGGAGAATCTCAATCAGGAGTAATTGACCTTTTTCTGCTATGGTGGCATACTTGTGATCAATTGTTACCGTGCGCTACAGGTTTTTCGCTTGGAGGGTTTGTCTTAATCACATATAACCTTGGATCAAAGCAGGCTGCATTTTGGGATTCTCGTAGATTATCTGAATATTCTCTTTAAAAAAACAAAACAGAAGTGACTGGATGGGAACTGAAATTAATCTGATACAGTTGATGTCCCCTTGTGAAAGTGTACCACACCTTCTAAACACTTCCATGGATTTTTAGCATAGAAATAACCTGTAACAATAATTCTTGTCTTGTATGTTGTTTTAAAGGCGAGTAATGTAATGGAGGATCAGGACTTGAGAGAAATCGGAATCACAGACCCGAGCCACAGAAAGAAGATCCTGCATGCAGCGCGTTCCTTTCCAAAGGTGACGAATCGCCGATTCCTACTTTAATACTTCTCTTCTAATAATAAGATTTGATTCAGAGTTTTTAATGTTAGTTGATAAAGTGTTAAACTCACCTTAGACCCAAATTTCTGTTGCATTTATGGACCAAGTTAAATAAGAGGTACTCCACTTGTAATAAATGCATAATTACTTTCTACTTACTCGTGGTTTTAATAGTTGGATTTAGTTTAAGAATGCTTATAGAAAGAAAAACTGTGGTGTCTAAAATAGTTGCAACTTTGTGTTCCCTTAAAATGAGTTTTATTAACTGAGCACATAAAAACATATTGACTCTGTTTTATGTTTCTTTCAATGAACACACTGATACAGTGGGCATACAGCTGAGCAAGAACAACAGAGCTTAATAAAGTGAAGTCATATCCAGTTTGGCAGCGAGCTTGCTTCACTGATGTAAAAACCACCTCTGCAGTATTGTAACTTTAATCCAATTCTGCTTGTATACAAACATACAAATACATATATATATATATATATATATGAAACTAGACACCTCAAATTGCCGCCAAGGAAAATTGGTTAAATTTGCCGCATGCTGGTTCAGTCAGTGTCCCGAATTCCTCGAAGTATATGTGAATGATTAAGTTCTCTGCTGCAGGTGAAGGCCCTGGGCTGTGACGGCAGCAACTCCCTGGCCTCCTGGCTGGAGAATTTGGGCCTGCATGAGTACTTGCAAAACTTCCTGTCCAGCGGCTACCGCACTCTGGACTGCGTCAGAAACCTGTGGGAGCTGGAGATTGTCAATGTGAGTCACAGTGATGTACAAGGACAGTGAGGAGTATCAGAGGGTGAAATTAAGTTTTCAGGTGTCTTGAAGAAAATCCAGGATAGGCAAACGAGTTGTGACAGTTTACTCCAGCTTCGGTCTGGGGGAACCCGGAGACTAAATCTGTGAAGGTGAATACGTGGATATTTGTGTTGAATATTGGGAAATGGTTTCCAATGCCTCATTTCAAAAAATGAACTGAGCTTTTCACTTTTGAAAGACAGAACTGAAATGACTTGTTCGGAAACCTGCACATCAAACTTCACTGGTCTGTGAGAAAATATATTGCCTTTTTCTACCATGGCAAGAGTAAGGGTGTTGTGAAGGAAACAACATGTTTTCCCACTGGTAAAAAAATAATAATAATAAAATTTGATGCAAGATCGATAATGCATTCCTCCATTTCTATGTGCAATACCATCACCTGTAGAACAGTGCAATAATGTCAGATCATTGACAGAAATAGGAATCGTGTCACCTGCATGAATGTGAACTTGTGCAACCTCATATATGCATTCAAGATTAATAGACAAGAACACACTCAGAGGAAAAAGACCATCACAGCCCTGCAGGATACCAAAAAACTATCGAGAACCATTAAGTGAAAGTCGCAAATAAAATAGCCTTTCTGGCCTTTCCTTATAAGCTGCTCAGTTTGTTCAATAAATAATTTCCTTTTTCACAGGTTCTAAAGATTACCCTGCTTGGTCACAGGAAACGCATCATCGCTTCCTTAGCGGAGAGGCCTTATGAAGAGCCTCCTGTCAAACCTCCTCGTTTGTCTCAGATCAGGGTGAGGACCTGCAGGCTGCAGCCCTGTGTACAAGTTTCTCACAAAAAGTCCACATTTGTCTTTGAAAAAAGATCTGATGTTTGATTACTGTCCTTCAAGCCTTCTAGCTAATGATAAAGAGTACGTCTGACATGAGACACCTAACTGTGTCACATTACATCTCTGCAGTGCCAAGACCTGCCTGGATCCCAGACCTCGTCTCCCCTGAGTCAGATGGAGGCCTACACAGGACGCTCAATGGACCCTCTGCTGCCTGTAGGCGAGCCAGGGAGGAAGAAAGCACCAGAAAATGACTATGACGTCACGCAAAGATATGGCAGCGAACGACACAGGCCTCCCGTATGTGGTTTATCTGTCGGTCCATGACTATCTTAATGATTATTGAGGGCCTCTCTCAGGCTGCTTTGATACTAATGGTTATTTTCATAGGAGCGGCACGAAGAATGGCAACGAGAGCCCCGCCTGACCCTGCGGCCGCCTAGTCTAGCGGCACCGTACGCCCCGGTTCAGAACTGGCATCACCAACCGGAGAAACTCATCTTTGAATCCTGCGCTTATGAAGCCAATGTACATCTGCACCATTCTCCCGTCTATGTTATTCACATTTGTTGATTGCATACATCAACAATAATTTTTTTTCTCTATTTCCTTATAGTACCTTGGTTCCATGCTTATTAAGGATCTAAGGGGTACTGAGTCCACGCAGGATGCTTGTGCCAAAATGCGGGTATGATAAGTTTCTCCAGTCGCAGAGGATATTGTTTGTGTGAGGAGTAACTCACCTTTCTTTTCTGTTCTTTTTTCCTCCAGAGGTCAACAGAGCAAATGAGAAAAGTCCCAACCATCGTCCTTTCAATCACATACAAGGGTGTGAAGTTTATTGACGCAGCCAACAAGGTTAACGACACACAAACGCACACACCGCTCCTCTTTGTGTAAAAGTTTACCTCCTAACCAGACATGTCTTTTGAGTCATGTAATACATCAGATTGAGGCTGAGGCGAATAACAGCACGCTTGCTTTTGTAGCGTGTGCATGAAAGCGACACAGCCGAACATCAAGCTCGCTCTCTTTCTGTGATTGTAAATGTCATGCCTGCAAGTTTGTGTCAGATTAGTTCATGTTTATATTTTCTGACAGGAAGCAAAGCTGATTGACATTTATTTGACATCAATAAAAAAAGACTTGTGTTGTGAAATGTTGCTTAGGAAGCTCAACACGATCTTACTCGTTACAGGCACATTTATGATGGCTGACAATCATTGCCTCAGCGTCTCTTCTTTACCTGTTTTGTCTTTTTATTTTATGACATGCGTAGCATTACATGAAGCGTTTTTGTTCTGACAAGTGCATTGCGTCAATGCTGTAATAATGGAAGCACAACTCTTTGTATTCTCATTACTGAACTTCATTCGTGTCGCTCTTCTTGGCGCAGAATATCATTGCAGAGCATGAGATCCGCAACATTTCTTGTGCAGCCCAGGACCCGGAGGACTTGTGCACATTTGCCTACATCACTAAGGACCTGAAGACCAGCCATCATTACTGCCATGTCTTCAGCACAGTAGATGTGGTAAGGACATGGAAGTAGCCACCATGATGTCCACCCAAAGCTCGTGAAGCTTCAAGATGCTGGTGTTTTAAAGCCAGAAGTTACTTTGTATGGATGAAAGGGTGGAGTGCCAACTGATCAGCTAACGCACGTTAGCTTGTTTAGCAGGCTGCATTCATAAACTGTAGGGGTGCAATGAAGAGACACACCAAATTTGAATTCTTCAAACATCGTCGGCCACAGTTACACCGACAGCCAACATTTCCGGACTGTTTTTAGCTCTTCGAGGTGTCGCACTTCAGTGGGGTTGAATGCCTCTTTTAAGACGCTGGCACTGCTCTTGTCGTGATAACTAGCCCTCCATTGCGTACTGTTTCCTCGGAGATTTGATGAATATGCTGCTAATCTATCTCATAAGACTTGAGTCAGTGTAACAGTGCTTAGTTTTTGTTTTTTTTTGTGTGTGAATGCCTCTGTGTAGCTGAAACAAGACGCAGCTCCTCGGCAGTATGATAACCATCAAGGCTGCAACAGCCATGAGGCATATTTGATTATTTCCAACTGTACCGACTATATGGCTGCTTTCCGTGTCCACCCGACACTCTCATCCTCACACAAATGAGCTGCTCACTTTCTGCGCATTGATGTGCACGGCGTGCTTTATCTCAGGGCAGGTTCCTACATCAAAGGATGTAAAGAGGATTTCACAGCTCTGTGTTATGTGTCTCTTCAAATGAGGATTGTTGTTGCCACCATAGGATTGCTTTTTCAGACTCCCAGGGCATAATGTATAAAGCATGAATCATCTGTCTTTAGTCTGCAGTGCTTGTTCGTATCTGGAAGCTGTCGGGGTAAAACAGAATAATCCAGCAGCTTTATTACTGAGCTACAGTGCATGGATCTAGTTTAGGAACTGGGAGGTTGCTGCACAATACTCCTGAGATTACTGCCACTTCTCCAGGTTATGCAATTTTGTTTTGAAGAAGTTTGGGGGGGAAAGAAATCTTTGTTCCGATATGGTTTGCTGTCTCACTGCAAACTGAGTGTGGTGGTCCCTTGCCTAGAGGCTTAAAATGACTCACTGATCCTCCTCTTTCTACCTGTCTGCACAGAACCTAACCTATGAGATTATACTGACACTGGGCCAGGCGTTTGAGGTAGCTTATCAGCTGGCTCTGCAGGCCCAGAGGACCAAACCGCACCAGAATGTCCCATCTGGATCTGGATCAGAGGTCATTGAGACCAAGTCCAGCAAACCCGTGCCCAAACCACGAGGCAGCATACGCAAGACAGCGGTGAGTTGGATGTTAAAAGTATTGCAGTATAAAACACAGTATCACACACACCTGATGCGTAATGAAAACATGAGGAGTATGGAAAAAAAACTTCATTTCATCTTCGTGAGGCACCCCGATTAATGTCACAAGCTGAAATATTCTTCAGCGTGTTCTTTTTTGGAGTTTTAAATCCCTTTTTCACTTCTCTGTGAACTGTGGTCAAAGAACCGTTTGCTGGAGATCAAAAATAATGTGTCATGATTATGTTTTCAGGATACATCCAACTTTCTAGAAGCAGAAACAATAGTTTGTTTGCATCACTTTACAGCTGTCATTATGGTTACACTGTGCTGATGTTCATCTGGGCATTAGCATTAAACTGTGCTGAATGTAAATGAACTAACTCCACCTCAGGGACAAGTCACACGTTTCTAGCTGCAGCTTAATGATTTTAGACGTGCAATTCTGTGCCTAGTGTCTGTGTTCCTTTCATCTCTGTGTGTTTTGATATATACATTTTTTTTAAATGTGTTTAATCAGCACCTGAGCACACATGCACTTCACACTCTTACACATTTCACATCAATAAGCTGCAAGCCACAGCCACAGTCTCTTCTGTGTTGTCTGCAATCTATCGGACTCCTCATGTATCGTGCCTGTTAAAATCTGTCACTTTTTCTCCCTTTAATTCTCTCTCTCTCTCTCTCTGTCGCTTCCTCTGCCTCGTTCTTTGTGCACTTTCCCTTTTCTCTTCTAATCTTTCTCTCTGCCTGCCTCGCCTCTCTTCCTCCTGGCGGCGTTTCTCTCTCCCAGGACTCTTCTCCTCTCGACAGTCGTTGCTGTTACTGTTACACCTGCACCACCCACCGTCCCTCCTTCCTACCGCTGCACTCTGCCAGCCCTGCTGCCCAGGTGCTGCCTGCTGTCCCATCTCCACCCTTCTCACACTTTGCTCTTTTTTCTGCCTTCCTGTCACTGCTTATTTCCTCTAACTTCCCTGAAAATCCCATGAACTTTTTTTTTTGTCTGTTTATATCCCTGTTAGTGTATTTTCACTATTCTCTGTTGAAAACTGTATATGAATTTGATTTTACCCAACCTATATCAAACCATTTAATGTATACTTTTGACTCCTACTCCCTCTAGTGTCAGGCTTGTAGTAAGAAGGACAACATTTGTATACACAGAGAACTCTTTTCTGGGACTTTTTACATAAAAAAAATTTATTATCTACTTGGATAAAAGGTTATTATGGCAACCAACTTGAATTATTTTGTTAAACAAGTCAGCAAAGTTGAAGTATAATTTATAAGAGAAACAGTTTCTAGTTAATTACTAGTTAATTACTAAAGTAAAAAAAAAAACATCTGTTATTCACATCAGAACACAGAAAGCAAATCAGATGTTTAGTTTGAGAAAAGTGTACCATTTTAAGAAAAAAAGAATATGGTCATTTTGAATTTGACCACAGCAACACACCTCAAAAATTTTGGCCAGGGCCATGTTTGCCACTGTGACGCATCCCCTCTTCTTTTAGACCAACTGCTGGACTTTTGGGAGAGGAATGTGCTCCCACTCCTGTCTGATGTAGGATTCTAACTGCTCAAGAGTCTTGAGTCATCTTTGTCATATGTTTCATTTCGTGGTGCACCAAATGTTTTCGGTGAACGGTCTGGACCGCAGGCTGACCAGTTCAGCACCCAGACTCTTCTACTGAGAAGCCAGATGGTCCTTCTCCTCTTTTGTCCCGAGGTGTCCGTGTTTTCCAAGAAGAACTTCAAAATTCACTTCATCTGACCACCGAACAATTTTCCGCTTTGCCTCAGTCCATTTTAAATGAGCTTTGGCCCCGAGAAGATGGCTGCGTTTCTGCATGGTGTCCACATAATAGAGCTTAAACCTGCATGTGCGGATGGCACGGTGAACTGTATTCACAGACAGTGATGTCTGCAAGTGTTCCTGAGCCCGTGCAGTGATTTCCATGACAGAACTACGCCTGGCCTGAAGGCCCGAAGATCACGGGCATCTAGTAGTGATTTTCAGCCTTGCCTCTTGCCTACAGAGATTTCTCCAAATTCTCTGAGTCTTATTATATTATATACACTGTAGATGATGAGATATTCAAAGCCTTCACAATTTAATGTTGATGACCATAATTCTGTAATTGTTCCATCATTTGTAGACAGATTTTTGCAGATTGGTGAACCTCTGCACATCTTTGCTTACGACAAACTCTCTCTTTTTACACTCAATCATGTGACCGACCTGTTGGCAGTTAATCTAATTAGTTGCAACATGTTTTTCCAGCTGTTTCTTTTTAGTAACACGTACTTTTCAAGCCTTTTGTTGCACCCTCCCCAACTTTCTGTTGCTGCCATCAAATTCAGAATAATTTTTTCATGAAATAGATGAAAGAGTAAAATGTCTGTTTATTAGTATTATTTTTCCTACGTTCTATTCTGAATAAAATACAGGTTTATGAGTTCTGCAGTTCATTGCAGTCAGATTTTATCTACATTTTAAACAGTGTCCCAACCTTTTTGGAAGCCGGGGTTTAAATTTATGACAGCTGTATAGTTTCTAGATTGCTGCGAGACTACATTTTTTTATGCAATCATAAATATCAACAGCTTTTTGTGTAAACTTTATCAAAACCACTGCAGCTTGTTGGCAAAATACTCCAATACTGCATTTTGGATTTAAGCATTATCATAAAAGTGTAATCAACCTTGCATGTAATGAGGCACAGATTTCATTTCAGTCTGTTTGTACTTACAGGGGGACATCGTGGACCAAGAAGGGGATTCTCAGTCCCAGGGTAGTGCCACATGGCTCATGGACCCCAAGGAATCCAAGCGCACTATCAGCACTAAGTACGAGACCACCATTTTCTGAGTGGACCCCTCTTCCTCCTGGGCCTGGTCTCGCCCTTCTTCCTTCCCCTCCTTCTGTGTGCCTTTCACGGTGATGCTGCCTCTTTCTCTACGCTGGACCTCTGCTCCTCCCCTCGTCATCACTCCTTTGACAACACCACAGTCTGTGACGATTGACCAGCTGTTGCCCCTTCCTTATGTTCAACTGCCAGCACCTCTACACTTTTTATTGATTATTAATGCAACCTTTCCACCTTTCCCAGTCTTCTAGCTCTCACATTATGAGCGTGCCACTCACTTTCACTGTTATTCTCCTCCCTGTTTACCTTGTATGCTTCCCCCGACTCTGTGTACAATGCTTCCTTTTTTTTTTTTTTTTTCTTTTCTTTTTTTTCCCCCCAACTGTCAACATCCGACTCTTAACTCTTGGTGATATGCTCTTTCTTTTCTTGGTGCTTTTCCTGCTCTATTAGGCGGCGGCCACTCTGAGGCTTTTCACTCTGACCTTTCAACTCCCGACTTCTCCGAGTGCTGAGAAATCTGATTTTACCGCAGCCACGAGTGACCCCACTGCACACATCCTGTACCTGGATGGACATGTTTCCTGAGAAAACTGTGAAACTGATCCTGTAATTCTATGCATCAGTCAGACTGTAGCAGATTGTTTACGTCCAGTGGGATGCAGGTGTTATAGAGGTTAAACAGGATTGATTAAGGGCAAGGCTTTGTTTATTTGTTTATTTTTTTGCTGTTGTTTTTACAGTCAGCTGCCTGCTTGAAGCCAAAAGAGGCCATGATCCTAGCACTGTGATACGATCCTTTTGATGCTAATGAAGTTAGCATTTCGCTGGGCGCGGGGGGGGGGTCCTAGAGGGGAACAGGGGGACAGAATAGGGCACAGAGGCAGGCATGGATTTGCATGTTGCTGCTCCAGATATTAGTCCAAACTAACTTAAAACTGGCATGCTCTCCTCTATCAATCAGGATTTAAACCTGATGCTTCTTCTGGAGTGAACTAACTACAACTAAGCACTTTTACAAAATCCCCCCAAGTATGAAAGCATAAGTGCATTTTCCTCTGTCCGTCTCTTTTTCTTCTTTTCACAACAAATGCCTTCAGTGTTCATCCTGTCAGCATTGCCTTTTATTTTGCCAGTGTCACCGGGTTAATGTTTCACACATGCTTGGTGAAAAGAGTTAATCATTACGGGGGGTGGGGGGGGGGGGTGTAATCCATCACCCTCGTGCTGTTTGCGTCCATCAGTTTTACTTTATTTTAACTTCACTGCTTTGTGTGCGTGTGTCTGTGTCCCTTCCCTATAGCTGACACTGTGGCCACTCCCAGTCAGTGAGAAAGGACGGGAATGAGCCCTGTTGCATGGTGGGTAGGATGTTTTGTTGGATCAGTGACCCACTTCTCACGCAGCAGATCACATCAGCGGCCGGACTGTGCCCACAGTTACACACGGGCCCGGAGAATAAGACCGCCGCAAAGCTTTCAGCAACGCAACACGCTCCCTCGGTTCATCCGGCTTCTCCAGCTTCATCACCCCGCGCACGCACCCGCCTCCATCGAGCTCCTTGTCAGTTAGAAAGGGATGGCTGTTTCGTGCGACGCGAGCGACAGATGTATTTGTTATGCTCTGTGCATTTCCTCAGAAATGAATCATCACATCCCTCACTGAGAGTTAGTGTTTACCATTTCAGGAAACGTACCTGCCGCTTTCAAAGCAGAACTTGTCGTTAAAGGGGAAGTTGCTGCCGAGATGAGGAACATTAATGGTTTATTATGATACAAACTGTCAGACAAGAGACCTCACACTGTCGGTACACACTTCGTCCTGGGTTGTTTGTCCTGTATCCAAACATTTTTAGCTTCTTTCATCACCATCAGCTCGCATACATGTGTAACTGGGATAAACAATGTAATCTTGTATGGGAGGAGCTCTCTAACCAAACTCAAGGGGCAAAGAAACTGACACTAAAAGACTGTTTTATAATGAAATAACAGGGGATGGAGTTTATTTTATGGTTTGTTTGTTTTTTGTGGGTGTTAACCGTTTTATAGGACTATGATTTGTCCTAATGCTGGAACTGGATCAGGTGTGGTTCACTGCATTTTTTCTCCCCTCTCCTTCCCGGCTCCTTTGTTCGGTTAATCTTGACAAGATTATTCACCAAACCTGCCATGCAGGCTGGTACGACTCTAGATTATAGCTGCAGAAAAGAACAATAGGGCACAGCATGTTTCTCTAGCTAACTCCTAATATGTTGACTGTTAATGGTACTGTTTGGTCCACCAATGTGTATATGGGTGCATAGTCAGGTCATTTTGATTTAACTGTTGTATATATGTGGTACTTTTGTCCGGCCAGTACGATAACTCTATGGTACACTGTCTTCAGCTCGCTGGTGTCAGCACCTTTAGCCGTCAGCCTGGTCCTGTTCTGCTTTTGCACATTGCTGAGGATCAGGAAAGATATTTTGGGACTAATCTGATGACAACAATGATGAGAATGATATTGTACATGAATCTAGCAGTCTGTATTTTGATACTTGAATGATTTTTGCTTTTATAGATATCTATATATATGTATATGTATGTATGTACGTATGTAATTTTTGACATTTGTCAAAAAAGAGAAAAGGACTATGTCTTATAAAGTTAAACATATCGTGAATAAATACCCTGTGATTAAAAAAAAAAAAAAAAGGCTAAGAAAATGACTCACAAGAGGAACCTCACTTCAGAGAAAATGACTGTAAATAATCTTGGGCTTCCAGTCTTTTTTTATGATTATTTTTCATAATTGTACAACTAATAAATGGTGCGGTTAGAATCGCTGTCTCTGCTGAACGTTTATTAGTCTGTTTGTTTTTCATGTCTTTTCCCCCAACTATGGGAGAATTTTCTGATTGATTTGCAGCTCTTCTGTAATCATCAGGGATAAGCGACGCCTGTGTGTCAGTGCGTGTCTCCATTTGTCTGAGGACAGCCAAGGTCAGTGGATGTCCTCCGAAGAAATGCACCCCATGCATTTCATGAACTTCTCCGCTGAAGGATGCTGCAGCTCAGAGGGCGTACAAGTGTAGCCAGCAAAATGACATGCACATTTCAGCTGCTTCTTCTATTTAAAAAAAAAAAAAAAGGTCCAATGGCAAAAGGTTGCTATGACATTTAACAGCATTATATAAGAACAAAGAGAACCCTTTGAATTCACAGGGATACCTGTGAATACCTTTTTAATAGTTCTGTCACTTTAAATAAGCCTCATTATGCTTTTGAGTTTGTGTTCATGTTTAGTTTTATCAGCTCGAGTTAATTTAAATTTTGCAAAGGTTTCAAATTGTTCCCGCTTCTGGTTGCGCACTGACAAGAATTTATATATTTTTTTTATCTTTGTTATGAAGGAAATTGCTGCAGCTATAATTCGAATGCCAACTGCAGTGAAACGTCAACAAGACGTGTTTCCTCAAAATAATTGTAAAATGTTTGAATGTAATTGGATCCATGAGAACTAAAGAGTTTTGATTTGATTGAATAGAAGTTCTAATGCTGGATTTTTTTTTTTTTGGGGGGGGGGGTCTCACTCAGTTTATTTAATAAAATATTTGAGTATTTATAATGCCTGACATTTTCTGTACTATAAAGTATTTCCAATGAAACTGAAGTTTTTTTTAAAAATTGTTTTTACCCACAAATATGGCTGATAAAAGTAAAGCAAGTTTGTTGTGTAACCTTTTTATCTTTAAAGAAAGTAAAGCGTGGTTGCATCATATGTATGGCACCATCGTATATGATGTGACTGCTAGCATGGAAAAAATGTACTGCGCTAGCATCAGCGTCGTGACAGATGAGATGATGGAGATATTTACACATCTGTCACAGGCGTATGCTGCTGTTCCTGGAAAACAGATGCTGACTGTGAGGTCTGATCCACAGATGTTCTGCTTTGTTTGCAAAAATCACACAGACTGTGTGTGGCATCTGACCTGGAAAAATGGAAATAAATGTTTTGTGGTGGTAATTTTACATTTTGGATGCTGAGAACCTATGTTACCTTGTGTTCTCACAGACGTTCTCAGGCAGAGCGAAATACACCGTTTCCAAAAGTATTCGCTCATCTGCTTTCACACGCATATGAACTTGAGTGACATCCCATTTTTAATCCATAGGGTTTAATATGATGTCGGCCCACCCTTTGCTTCAACTCCTCTGGGAAGGCTTTCCACAAGGTTTTTACAAGTGTGCTTATGGGAATTTTTGACCATTCTTCCAGAAGTGCATTTGCGAGGTCAGACACTGATGTT
This sequence comes from Cichlasoma orientale, assembly GCA_034780415.1. Classification (NCBI taxonomy): domain Eukaryota; kingdom Metazoa; phylum Chordata; class Actinopteri; order Cichliformes; family Cichlidae; genus Cichlasoma; species Cichlasoma orientale. Next base: position 231,870 of record JAVDPK010001877.1, read on the forward strand.
GGAGAGAAGGCCTGGCTCACAGTCTGCACTCTAATTCATCCCAAAGGTGTTTTGTCAGGTTGAGGTCAGGACTCAAACCAAACTCACTCATCCATGTCTTTATGGACCTTGCGTTGTGCACCGGTGCGCAGTCATGTTGGAGCAGGAAGGGGCCATCGCCAAATTGTTCCCACGAAGTTGGGAGCATGAAATTGTCCAAAATGTTTTGGTATGCTGAAGCATTAAGAGTTCCTTTCACTGGAACTACTGCAAAGGGCCGAGCCCAACTCCTGAAAAACAGCCGCACACCATAATCCCCCCTCCACCAAACTTTATACTTGGCACAGTGCAGACAGACATGTACTGTTCTCCTGGCAACCGCCAAACCCAGACTCATCCATAAGATTGCCAGACGGAGAATCGTGATTTATCACTCCAACAAGAACACGTCTCCACTGCTCTAGAGTCCAGTGGCAGCGTGCTTTACATCACTGCATCTGACACTTTGCATTGCGCTTGGTGATGTAAGGCTTGTCTGCAGCTGCTCGGCTATGGAAACCCATTCCATGACGCCCTCTACGCATTGTTCTTGAGCTAATCTGAAGGCCACATAAAGTTTGGAGGACTGTAGCAATTGACTGTGCAGAAAGTTGATGACCTCTGTTTACTATGCACCTCAGCATCCACTGACCCCTCTCTGTGATTTTATATGGCCTACCACGTAGCTGAGTTGCTCTCATTCCCAATCGCTTCTACGTTGTTATAATACCACTAAAAGTTGACTGTGGAATATTTAGTAGTGAGGAAATTTCATTACTGGACTTGTTGCACAAGTGGCATCCTATTATGGTACCACTGAGCTCTTGAGAGCGACCCATTCTTTCACAAATGCTTGTAGAAGCACTCTGCATGCCTAGGTGCTTGATTTTGTACACCTGTGGCCATGAAAGTGATTGGGACACTTTAATTCAATGATTTGGAAGGGTGAGTAAATGCTTTTTGGCAATATAGTGTGTCTCCACATCTACTGGATGGATTTCCATGGCAACTAAAAGAATAATCTTTGATGGTTTTGATTAACCCCTTAGTTTTCCGAGGTTGACATGTTTATGTTTTCTTAATAATTATGAATTGAAGCAGACATTTCTTTTCCCTTCCAGATGAATTATTTAATTTTAATTAAGCAATAAATCAAAAAATATTTTTGCCCAGTACATTAATTGATGGCAAAATTTCTGCTATTTTAATCACAATTTTTTAATATATTGTGTTTAGAATAATTGAATTTTTCACACCAAAATAAAGATATGAAAACAAGATTTCATTTTGGGTTGCTCCCATTACATAGCTGTTCTCCTATTGGCTCTTCCTTGGAAAAGTCTCAGCCCTTTCCCTGATTGGTCACAAACCAACCTGTCTGGAAGGTAATTACCTCACCTGGCTGCAAGACTTTCACGCCTCTCACGTCTGTCGGTACGAGTCGCGTAGTTTTACTTCCAGGAACAGAGCTGTCGGGAGAGAGAGAGGTGTACCGCCGCTATGGACTGACAGCAGCGCAAGTTAAGCGATACTTCTCACTCATTTCTGGTGAGTTATCAGGAAAATGTCCTCTTAAATGTTAAATTGTGCTCGTTTCGGTTGTAGTCGTGGGTTACAATAGAAGTTAGGACGAAATAAAGTTATGTAAAAGCCAGTAAGCCAACTTTATGAAAATACAGTAATCACTATATGCGCGCGTGCTCCATTTGTTTGTAACAAACAGATCAGGTGTAGCATGGATGCTTTCATTTTCTTTATTTTGTGAGGTCTGACCCTGGAGTGTCACTTTATGACTGTTTGGGTGGAGGAGAGTGGAGATGAAATAGAGTGACGGGTGAGTTATTCAGTGAAAGTCTGAGATCAGTAAATGTTCCCACATGTTACTTATCACTGTTCAAGCTCTAAGTCTTAATTTGTCTTTAGCGATAACGCATTGATCGTAGTGTTTAATCACTGATTCTTTGGTGGAGCCACTGAGTCAGGATTAGCACAAATATTTGCACATACATGTCAATAATAGTCATTTTAGTGGATCAAGCTTAAAGAATTGTGAGTTGCACAACCTGATGTTAACCATGAACTTTTGTTTATAATTAATCATTAAACCAACTCTTTCTGGCTGGCTGGCTGGCTAACCTTGACTACATACTTAACATTTTCGGACTTTTCACTAACAGACTGTAATTTGTAAGCCATCAATCATTATTCCTGTGTTTGTAATAACTCCAGCTCACAAACTGTGCAGCGGTTCTCACATTAAAGCCCTGAAGCTGATCCTCCCCTCTATAGTTTGTGTTTCATCTGCTAATTTGCAATCCAAGTGGAACACCCTGCGCCATCAGTGCGCTCGGCTTAATTTAATTGTTGCGCTAAAGACATGGAAGCAGGCAAAGTGACATTCCTGTCACTATTAAATCCTGAGTCAGCTGTGGGTGCAGTATGCTTCGCCTGCTCTGCCTTGTTCACGTTTGAGAGGTGTTGGCTGCTCAGGCTTGGACAGTGGGAGGGATTATAATTAGCTGGTATTGAAGCTTTCTCTGGGTGGCCGGTGTGTGCTTTGTCAACGAGCTTTTGTTTCCAGAAAACATGTGGGAATGTGGGTGGTGGTGATCAGGTTTTTCACCAACTGCCGTTCCTGAGTTTTCATGTCACCAGGTCAAACATACCATTACCCAATGCTGGTGTTCTAGGTGTACAGTAAGACATAGCTGATTCACTCCAGTGATCAAAGGGAAAATCTGTCAGTCTTTACACAACTCAAAACTTCAAACTTTTCTTGTTTATTGCTTCTTGAAAAAAAAAAAAAAAACTTTTTACTGAATATATGTAATATATGATTTAGGACCAAAAAAAAAACCCCTACACAACAAAAAAGCAAAAACACAAGATTTCTATGCCCAATCTGTTTCTCCATCTGACTGTTCAGTAACTTTTTAGATCTTCTATTATGTCACTTTCAGTTCTGGTGGATGTATTTATTCGTTTTTAGCCCACAGGCAGTGCTGGTTTCTTTTTATTTATAGGAATGTCCTTCGCTCTGGGTCATGAAAGAGAGGAAATGACCTCGTTGTTCTTGATCGCGTCCAGAGCCGTGAATGGAACTCAAGGAAATGAAGTTCTGTTTAGACATAACTGTTCCACTGATTTCAATTTAGTCTGTCTTGAACTGCACACACACTAGAAATATTTAAGAAGCTGCCGGCTTTGTGCTGAGAGCATTTTGTTTTGTATCAGACACTAAAATTTGAGCTGTCTTGTACAGATAAGATATGTATTCTTTTTGCTGAGTGGACATCTGACTGAGTCTCTCTCACTCCCCAACCCCCATTTTACTATTGCAAAAATGAACGAAAGCATGAATGCATGCTATTTTGTGGGCTAATTTGCAGACAGACAGCTGAGTGTGAAAGAAAAAAAACTTTATATGTTTAATCAAATGTTCTCTGAGATAAGAGAACAGTGGTGTTATTTTGCTTCCACAAACATACCTGAACTAGCTGTGCTGCAGCACTCTGCCGTACACCAGGTTGTAAAGCTTTTTACATTTTTTTTCCCTTCTTGGGGGGGCTGTGGTGGGGGGCACATCAATTCGTCTGACCCATCTTGCTTTAGAGTTGATTAGCTATAATTCTTTCGCATCTCTGCTGTTGTTTGTTGTTGATAGTGTTTTTTTCTCTAGCACTAAATAAAACAATCTAATTTGAACATTTAAAAGTAAAAGCAAAGATTTAAGAACTTTACTTTAAATTGCCTTTTCTTTATGGTCCTGTTGATTAATTATTAGTCTGGTTGTTTCTAAATTAGCCTTCTACTTATGAGGATTTCAAAAATGCCCTTCCTGTCCCTGCAGAAGATAATTAACCGGCATATTTTTTTTCTCATGTCTGACCTGCCAGCCATGATGTGCTCAGGATAGTTGATGGAAGCGCAAGCATGCAGTAACACAACATATCAACATTCATTGCACATATTTTCAGTGATGTAAGGTAGGCTATTTGTTCTCACAAGTAATAGCATTTGATTGCTGTATCGTAATGGCTGAAATACTGATTAATAAAGGATGCTTGCAGCATAGTCTGCTTGCAGCGATGAGATCATCTTCCTGAATTGTAGCAATATTTTAGAAAGCAAACATTAACGTATTATAAACGATAATTTACTTGATCTTATGTTTGCAAACTTTACAAGGACATTAATGATTACTCTGGAAAATCTTCAGAGAATAATCATTTCAGTTTGATATGTTTCGGACACATGAAGATATTCAGTATACTATTATAAGTCTTTGTGCTTAAGAAACCAAATTTCGGGGATGTTTAGCATTTTTGCTTGAAAACTGACTCAACTTAAAAACAGAAAAATCAAACATCGGCCTCTATAAGGAGTCCTTTGAAGCAAATGCTGTATTCTTTTGACACAGAGGAAGGTTTAATTGCTAATAAATTCAACTTTCAATGTGTAAGAGAAAAAAACATTTTCTTTCTAACAACAGTGACATGCTTCCACTTTAATATAAAATAAATTAATTGGCTAATTACTTACTTTTTCCTATTTAATGTCTTAATAAATACTAAATTGACATTCACCGCTATCTCTGTTGCCACTGACAGATTGTATAACTGGATATATTTTCCGTTTCACAGCCATCCACCTTTAATCCGTGGCTTCATCCATGTTTTGATGTGTTTTTAAAAAAAAACCAAAAAAAACCCTCAACCATTATTTTATTTAATGACTTTAATGTCTTAATGAATTAGCATAACTCATTTGTTTAATGCATCACAGTGACTGTGACAGCACATTTGCCTCTTGTTACAAAAATAAGACAGTTATTACATTATGAGGATCATTAAACTATCAGCTGTAATTTATGGCATGCATTTATCTCATTAATTGTAGCAATGCTGTTTGGTTTACTAAAACAGCATTCTCCAGCTATTTTTAGCCTCAAACGAAGGCTTTGTCAGCTGTCAAAGAAACGGACGTTTACTGTGGAGACAGTAGCCCCTCACAAATTTCCTCTGATTGTAGTTTGGTGTTTTTTGTCCTTGACCTTTCAGATTCTTCCTGAGACAGACATTTGGTGAGGTTTACACAAACAGAACAGGACTGTGAAGTGCAGGTCATGCCCTCATCCTCCTCCCTGTGTAATGCCGAAGAGTGACACATGGCCAGGTGATGTTCCCGTGGAATCCTTCAGCAATATGGACAGCGCAGGAAGCTCGGACAGTGTAATCAGCATGAACTCTGGCTATGTGAGTGCTGCTGTAGCTCCTCATCATTGTCATCTGTGCCGGTGACTCTCATGTTACATCTGTTTGTTGTGTAACACAGCCTGTGGGCACACTGAACGCTTCTGTCCTCGGCTGGAAGGGGAAAAACCAAAAATGGAGAGTTTGAGATATGAGACGGTTGAGTGAGATATGAGAGGAAGTGAATTTGTAATTGGTGAAGGTGTCAGTGCATGTTTTCATAAATAAGGTAGAAATAACCTAGAGCCCTTCAGCACCAGCAGTCACCTGATAGTCAGGCTAATATAGTAAGTGATAAATAAATAGGAGCTAGATAAGAGTTGTCCCTTTGCATCTGTTTAACCTTCATCCTACCAGTGCAGTTAATACATGGATTACTAACTGGAGTCCCTGAGAATTATTTACTGTAACAAGCAGTCATAATAGCAAAACTTGTTTCTTCTCACAGCGTTATTAGTGGTGTAATAAATGTCATCTGGAGGAAAAAATGGATTATTATAATTATTATTACAAAGTTACAATTAATTAGCATTTTTGGTACAGAAATCTATACTTTTCTTTAATACAGCTTGCACATTATTACTTAAAAATGTATTTACCATCCTTTGATTATGGTATCACTTACTTTTCAGTAATTTCAAGTAATCATTATTTGTGCTGGATTTATATGATGAAACCAGTCAGGGTCGTTTTGACCCCAATAAAAATGAATTGAAATAAACACAATAAACTCCAGGCATTCCAGAGATGTAATCTCTCCAATGTGTCCTGGGTCTGCCCCGGGGCCTCTGCCCAGTAAGGCATGCCCAAAACACCTCGCCTAGGAGGCTTCCGGGAGGCATCTTGGTCAGATGCCCAAACCACCTCAGCTGGCTCCTTTTAATGAAGAGGAGGAGCAGCTCTACTCAGAGGTCCTCACCCTATCTCTACGGGTGAGCCCAGACACCCTTTGGAGGAAACTCGTATCTGCCGCTCGTATCAGCAGACTTATTCTTTGAGTCACTACACAGAGCTCGTGACAATAGGTGAGGGTAGAAACGTAGGCTGACCTGTAAATCAACAGCTTTGCTTTCGTGCTCACCTTTTCTTCTCCACAACAGACTGGTACAGCTTCTGCATCATTACAGACACCACACCAATCTGTCTGTCGATCTCCTGCACCACTCTTTGCTCATTGGTGAACAAGACTGAGATATTTAAACTCCTCCGCTTGGGGAAATCCACCCTTTCCTGGGTTCTCATTCCTGATGCGTCACACTCAGCTGCAAACCGCTCCAGTGCGAGCTGGAGGTCACTGACTGATGGAGCCAAGAGAACCCCTTGGCTGTGCTTAGAAATTCTGGCACAAAAGTTGTGAACAAAATCTTTGCCAAAGGACAGTCCTGACAGAGTCCAGCACCCACCAGGAAGAAGTCTGGCTTTTTGCTGCCAATACAAACCAAGCTATGGTTGTACAGAGACCAGAAACAAGCAAAATGAACTAAAGCTAAACACATAATACAGGCAGTTATCACACCCAATTTGCCTCATGGTATGCTGGTATGTGACTGGAGGAGTTTCTACTTTCCTGTCTTTGTTTCGGGATTTTCAAATAGATTTTCCAGCTGAATCAGCAGGTGGAGTTTTCCCTCACATTGCTGCTCAGATTGGGGTTTGCAATGTAGCGATATCAGCTTCCCTTTTCATGTGCGGCATGATCAGGGCACAACCCAGCTGTTTCAGGTAGATTCCATGACATACCCAATGTTCTGATAACTTCTAGGCTGGGACGTTCCCCATCCATATAATGAATGCTCTAATCCAAAGCCAGAGGAGTCTTTTATTTTTTTCTTTTCCTTTAAAATGACACTTTGCGACCCCAAAAAATTTGTATTTTTAAAACAACAAATGGAACAATGGACTGACAAAGTCATAAAAAATTGAAATGATAGGAAAAAAAAAAACGCCTGTGAGACATGACAAAATATATCCCTCTGGGTTCTACGCAGACCCCACATAGTTACTGTCCTGTCTCTTATGGTCATGTTTATGAAGACAGTGATTGCAAAGTTTAAATTTGTGTTTTATTTAATTGAATTTTGTTTGCAGAGTGATGACAGCATGGAGCATTTATCTGCAGAGGAGAGGGCATGTCTCATGTATCTTGAAGAAACAATTGAAGCACTGGAGGTGCAGGAGGACAGCGGCCTATCCAATGATGAATCACATGACGAGTCACTTGCAGAGATGAGAGGAAATGGTATGTTCATTCCATCAAATCATGCATCATGCATTTTTTTTTCCCTTGTTTACCTTTATTTGTGTTTCAAATGCACAGTTTATGCTACAACGCTAACTGCAACAGATGTGCTTTTCTTTATTAGACATTTCCACTTTGACGCCCGAGGGCTCCAGAGGCAACAAGAAATCACTTCTCAGTGGTGAAGCGCCCACAGCACCACCTGCATCCACAGCATTAGCTGCTAATGGAAAAACTCAGCATTATGCTCTAAATCAAACCTCTGAACCACGACACAGTCCTCTCATTCCTGAATCATCTGCTGACTGCAGAATCCACTCATCAGCTATGCACACTAATGTGTCTGGCTTAGCCAAAGGTGATGGTGCTCACCATGAGAATATCACAAGTACTATTCTTTGCCCTGGACCATCCACTGAGGCCTCTGAGATTGATCTGAGTCTAATCCCTCCTCCCTTAGACTTCAGGGATGAACCAGAATCTCCTTCACAGCCTGATAAAGTAAATTCCGTCCCTCCATCTGTGGGAATTTCCAGGAAAAAGCCAGCAACATCCTTTGATTTGGAGCAGATACGTCAGAGAGCCTCTGTCAAGAAAACTCTAACGAGCCCTGTGACCAACGGGTCTGCAAGCAAACCTCGACCTGATGTGTCTCCCATTGTGCTCCCGAGTTCACAAGTTGTTGCTTCACCTCCTTCTGAAGCTGCTGAGCCTAAAAGTCCACCTGCTGTTGCCCCAAAGCCCAAAAGTCTTCCCCACAACATTGTGCTGACATCTCACAAGAGAGCCAACTCTGATGGAAACTCAGAGAAGCCATTCATGGACCCTCACAAAGTTCGCATGGAGGCTCTCAAAAAGCTTGGTCTGCTTAAAAGCAGTGAGGAAGTTTCAGGCCCAGCCCTGAGCCCTAACCTTCCCCTCAAAGCCAAAGCATCTTGGGCAGCTTCTTCTCCTCCAATCAGCCCAGCACCTCCAAATGAACCGCCGTCAACACAACGTCGCAGCCCTCTGCCTGCCTCTGTTACTGTCCAGCCTTTGACCCCTGCTGCTGCTGCATTACCATCAACCACTTCTACTGCTCTTCCACATCAGGATCCTGATATTATTGCAGCACCTGCTGCTTTTGGTGACCCCATCAAGCCGTCACCTTCAGAAAATGAACTGTCTTTCACATATGTCACAGAGGCCGCCCCTCTTACCCCTGCTATGGTCAGGCAGCTAACACCACCGAAGGTCAAATCAGCCAGCCTGGGACGCTCTGACTTGGGTGGAAGCAAATATATGGCAGGCCAGATTTTCAGTGAGGCCAATCAGGGTGTCAGCAGCGCTCAGAGCCTCAGCCAGCAACAAAACAATCGGCCACGCCCGGCGTCTCTACGGAGTAAGCTTTCAAGTGCTCAAGGAGAAGTTTTGGGCGCAAGCTCTGCCATTACTAAAGACCCAGCATCACAGAAGGCCTTGCCTGCCAACACTGCCTTCCATCACTCCAGAGACAGTCAGAAGCTGCCTCGATCGCAAGGTATCAGCGTGCTGATCTGCCCTCGTTCAGAAAATGAAGGAGACCGCCGTGAGGCCCTGAAGAAGCTGGGTCTGCTAAGAGATTAAGTGTGCAACTCATTTATCTGCCACAAACTTCCAAAAGATGATATATATGTTTAAAAAAACACACACCAGAGAATTCTGCATGATTGATGAAGACAGTACGAAACTTTCAGGAAGCAGCTTGACCACATATTTATGCCTTTTCATTTAACTGCATTAACTATCATGTGATTGCATAACAACTCAGAATACAATGATTGTCATGCAGAATATTGTATAGCCATATTTCCAATGTTTTCTTTCCCACAGAACTAGCAGTCTGAGATATTTTGGATAATCATAATCTCACTGTCACTGTGATTACATTTTTATGAAAGTAAATGCTGTTACTTTTAAGAGACAGTTATGAGTTATTTAGGAATTTCAGTTTATTTTGTGAAGTATAGATAGAAACATTTTAATGTCCCTCACTGTGTGCTTTCAAAGGGTCTCCTCATACTTCTCCTTTTAGGTCCTTCCATGTGTCACTGTTGAGTAATGTAATAAGATTTTCACTTCCTACACTCGGTTAGACTTCGTCTGGTTTTGGTTCCTTTTTACCAGGCACTGGTTAGTGTTCACACTGGTGCATTTAATGTGCGCTGAACCCATTTGCTCTGTACAGTTTGTATCATAATCGGAGAGGATGTTTTTTTGAAATTAATGAACACGTAGATGAGATGTTTGGGAACATACATACCGTAACTCAAAGCACATAGTCAGTGGCCACTAGGTGATAAGAATCTGAAATGCGGTTTGCATGGCTGCATAATAATGCACGAGCTTGTTACACAGCAGCTATGTGTGTGGAGTTGATGGGTGGATGATTTGCAGGCATTATTAGATCTTTTATTTAAATCATAAACTGCTTTTTGAACATGTCATTGTTTTGCCTCCTTTTGGTCATTTATAAAACACGGGTCCATGTGCGTCATGTCAAATCACAACTTGAGACACCAGTTTTCTGGTTCAGCCTCAGCACCTTTTATCTGATGTGATGTTGAGGGAACTGGCACAACCTGTTTTTCACCTTCATGGAATATCTTTGCTGCTCACGACGGCTCATTTACGAGCCGACGTGTTGTCTTCAAAACACTTTATCGCTGCCGCAGGCATTCAGGCAAATAGATTCGCTCTTTCCTGTAATTTGCCGGTGAGGTCACCTACCTCTGTGAACACAGGCTCAATTTGAGAAAGGGGTTTTATCTGAACAGCAGTTTACGCCGAGCTTCTGAACTACAGAGTTCATAAAGAACAAAGCAGAGACTGAGTAAACCCATTTGGCTATTTTTGGATTAGAACCTAACTTTCCAGACAATGCTGGGGGAAAAATAAGCAAAGTGTCACATTTTATTGCTGCGTCCACACAGTGACTCATCTTTAATTGTGCAGTTAGACATTAGCAAGGTGAAGGTGTGCTTTCTCTGCATGACTGCATCAGTGCCAGTGGTACTGCCTTTGTTGTGATTCTTTAAGCTCTGCTCTTACACTTAATCATTTTTGCTCTGATCCTCATTACACCTAGGATAGCTTTGCAGCATGATTTTTTTTTTAATCCGCTTCTAATTTGCATCCTCTACACACGGAATATTTCAGCATCTTTTTGTTTAAAGTTTAAAAATATTTTTTCTAAGAAGGTAAACTCATGATCGCTGTCTCTCGGGACATTTTTAATAGGAGCCGAGTGGAAAAAGAATTTGAATATTATTTTAAATATTTTAGAGAGAAATATAAAAACCTGTTTAATTTGCACTTGGACAGTACTCACTGTTCTGTCTAGGCACGAAAAGGTGCTAGTATGTAAAGTATCAGTGGTTTATTTTTGTTTAGCTCAAACTGAACATCCTCGTTGGCTGCAAAGCCGAGAGAAGAGAAAGCAGCTACAGTGGGTGCCGCCAGACTGACACAGGCAGCTTTGTGCTGCACTGTGGCATGTTGGTATGTGAGCTATTTTTCCTTTCCACCTGAGTGCAGCAGACCTGACTGACAAGGGCTCAATGACAGCAACTGTCAACTTTCACAGTTGTTCTCATAGGATAACTTGAGCAAATTTAAACATGCATACGCCAAGATACAGCTTGTGAGAGATTTGCACTTTCCCAGGATTTCAGTAACCTATCACAATGCCCACGTGTGCCCATAAAACACTTAGGCTTTAAATGAGTAATTGAGTCCTGTCACAGCAGGAAGGGCACGCCATGATGGCTGCATCTTCTCGGGAGGGCTTGCTAGTGTGCATTCTGGGACGCTGTCAGTGCTCACTGGGGCATTAAATAAAACTGAGTCTTCATTAATCATATTTATTCCTTCTGCTCTGACAAACCAAAACGTTTAATGTAAACAAAGCAAACTAAAGAAGATTCACTTTTGTATTATTGGCCCATACTGTCAGACATTGAAACCCTGTAGCCACTAGAGGGCAGTCTAGATTCATATGTATATAGAAGTACAACCACTCCTGCTGCATCCACAATGGCAGAGAGCCATATGTTGCTGTTGCGCATTTGATTTTGTGCACGGATGCTGTTTACTTTTTCCTTTCTTTTTTACATCTCATTTCCATAAACACGCTGCAACCAAACTTTACACAGAAAAAAAAAGTGCTTAATTAAATATTTCAACTTCAAAAACAAAAAAAAAAATGGAGTAAAGTGAAAACAGATCGGTTTCTGTGTATGCCTGTGATTCATTCTTGTAACAACCATGTGTCTTTTGTTTGCCGGCTTTTTGTATTTTCTCGATGAGTCCTTGCAAGTATAGATGAGATCAGACCATCCCACCACAGTTATGCAGATAACTTGTCGTTAAGGCACATCAGTGAGGATTAAACTGCAGCTGCTGTAGACCTGGTTTTATATTCACTGCTTCGTTTAAAGTGTCACTTTAAAAGTAAGAGTCGGCATTCCAGTAAATTTAGAGAGAATTAATTACGTTTGCATGAAAGAGTTTTCACTACCAAAAATGCTAACCAAAAAAATAGTTTTTCCTTTTTATTTGTTTTCAAGCTCAGTCATTAAAAATGTGGTGGTGGGGATTTAGTTAACTAATTAACTCTGCTATTCAGTCTCACTAAAGCTACTTTTCTGGGGGAAATGGAACCTGTTGCATCTTAGATGTTTTGTCTTTCTTCGGGATAACATGGTGGTATGGTGGTTAGGGCTGTCTCTGCCGTTGTTTCTAGGTTCAAATTGCTTTGGCGCCTGAGGTCTCCTTGTGTAGATCTGCCTGTTCCCCCTGTGCCCTGTGTGCTTTTCTCTGTGTCTTCTAACCTTATTTGATTGATTTAACTGATTATTTGGCCATTGATATGGATGTGGTTGGATAAGAAAAAGGATGGACTTTCTTTAGAAATCCTTTTTCATTTAGTCTGGGGAACAGAAACTAAAACAGTTTTTTTTTTCTTACAAACAACATCCCTTCATCTTTTCTTCCAGACAAAATGATTCAGGTCAGAGCATTAACAAAGAATGTGAGAAATGAATGTGGGTGATTTGCTGGAATTTCTTTTACTCATCAGAGTGTCACACTGACCCATGAGCAAGGTCCTCATGTCTTCTGAACTTAAACGGTTTAAATGGGATTTGAAGTTTGGTATTTTACTAGTTAAACATGGACTAAAATCTTGAAGGTTTAGTGATATTTGGTATTTTATGATGCATAGATGAGCTAAACCTCCACAAAGCTCCTTGGAGACACTCCCTCGTGTTGGTAGTTGGAACAGGTAGGCATAGCTGTTGCACTATCTGGCTAGACAATGAGCTCATGGGACTTCCCCACAATCCTGGACCTGTTCTGTGCTTACCTTCTTACATAGTGTCTAAAAGTTGCAGCCAAAATCCTCACCCCTTTCTCTGTATATGAATAGATCATTGAGGATTAGTGAAGACAAAGTGGAGCAGAGCCACTGCTGAGTGTGCTTGGGTTTAAGCATGCCCAGCCCAGTTCTGTGTCATCAAAAGAGTTTACTTAAAATTCATGGTTATTATGGCTCCTCTGTTTGGGTGTGTATGCTTTCAGATAGGCACTAAGCACAGTTATACAATTTGGTTGTATAATGATGGCTGATACTTTGAAAGATGCAGGCACAGAAAGGATTAAATTTAGGACCCTAACAGGACAAAAATCTTCCACACTGTCTCATTTGATCATGATGAGTCCACTTGATTATAGGTATTCACAGACACTCAGACAGAGGAGATACAGAACGAGCACACTCGTATCTCCTCCAGTACCCGCACGCATGCTCATGCAGCTAACAAGCTGTTTGTGTCTTGTCTACCTCCCTGCTGCAACAACAATAAGACTTAGGTAACATAACCAGGACTCTTACTTGAAAGGGAAACAAGCCTTTATAACTCAGGGCCTGACAGCAATGTGGTGATAACTCTCATTAGAAACTAATTGTCAGTGGTGTGATGCCATAAATGCAACACAACTTTACCTCTTCTTCCACTGAGGTTGTTTTCACCCTTGATGTTAGAAAAGTGGTCTTTGACAGGGAGGAATAAGTCTTTCAGCTGGTCAGAGTGACTATGTGACATCTGTGTTTGTTCTGACTTGATAAGTGTATTTCGTTCTTCACTCTCGCTCTCTTGCTCCCTGTTAGTGCCAGTGACTGAGGCTGTGGTCAGGAGGCATTCCTGGGGCAAGCCCACAGCATTTGCTGGGATGCCTGTACTAAAGTGTGGAACTCAGCAAGCCACTCTGCTCCCCTGTGGGGCTGGCATGGTGAGTACCAAGGCATCCTGCTGGGCCTGCGGTAGTGTTGGTAACCTAGCATAGGAAGGGGGTAAAAAAATATATGAAGAAAGCGGGAAAAGTTCTGCGCTCTGAGCTGCGGCATATTCACACATAATTCTTTTAGACAATTGGGAGCATAAATGTCGAACTGGAAGAAAGTAAATGAGGAGCTGAGGTGATGTGCCCCTGTGTATGACCATCTGGAAGAGCACATTAAGCTCTCTGCAGGGCCTCTAACTCCACAGTTCATTAGCATGCAGTATAGTAAAGGGGTGGCTCACAGTTGCCTCCCGATATGCATACATGTTGCATTTATCTTGCAGAAACAGCTGTTGGGAGCATTGTCTGACTGATATTTTGGAGCCAAAAAGTAGGCTTTAACAACGTTGTCTAAAACAACTGGTTGCTGCATATTTTTGCCCTCTAATTTCTGAGAAGTGGAAATTTTGGAGTTGCAAGGTGATAACAGATAGAACAGCTGTGGCAAGTTGTTAAATGTGGTGAAAATCATGTATTTTTCATATAGATCCAAACAGCACCAGATCAGCTCATTCAAAGGAAGAAGCTGCAAGCTGATATTGTCTTCAAATAAAAAATTAATTTTTTAAAAAATCCAGAGGGAAAATGGCGCTGATCACTCTGTGCAGAACCGGTCACAGCAAGTTGTGGTCAGTCACTCTGCAGCAAATCCCTTGAACATGTTGCATTAAGATTGTCTCAGTCTTGGTGAAGTGCATCTCAGTTGGACTCATTATCTATGAAAGACCCTCACTGATCTCTTGACTTCTTCTTCTTCTTCCTTGTCTTCTTCTTCTTCTTCTTCACTCTCCCACTTTTCTTTACCCAGTATGTAGCAAAAGTCCTTTTCATGACAGGAATCATAAATTAAACATTGCCTGGGTTTCCCTTGTGTGTCTGTTGTTGTAAAAATAGCTTGGTCTGGTGCTGAGTGCAATGCCTGTGCACAAACCTCTGTCTTTAATGAAGTGTTGCCATTGACTGATCCACCAGTGTGACTTGTGCTTCGGCTCTGTGGCAACCGTGTGCTGACTTTCTCAAACTCCCTGTGTGACTCTGAGCTCATTTGGTTATACAAGTGCTCACAATTACCCAGAGATTTGGACACGGGGACATGGGATATTTCCATATCCCTGACGGATGTTATTTTAATTACACCGAACTGCTTGACTTTGAGCTGTGGATTTACATGTTTTTTCTTCTTCTGTGGATGCAAAGAGGGCTCCTCGGAAGGTTATTCTGTTGTACTGAATCTCTTATTTATTGAGGCCCCTAGTCTCTGGTGAAACGTGGGGTAGCATGGGAATCCATACTAAAAGACATTGTTTATGAAATTTCTTGCCTCTGAATCCAAAATAATTAATATTTCACTGGTAATTTTTAAAATAGAGATAGACAGAGATAATATACTGTATAATGAGTAATAATCCTCTCTCCTCCTTTTCTGCCCTTAACCCTATCATAATGTGTGTGTCTGCATCATCTGAAGAAAGCAGAGTTGTTATCTCCAATCAGCCTCATTGTGATGTCCTAATTATACTTTATTGAGAGGGAAAAAAAATTACACGTGGGAGCAGGCGTGATGATTACAGTGTTGGATCTGCTCGTACAGGGAAATGCAAACATGAATGCATTGACACAGCTGGTTAATTTGGGTGGTAATGCAGAAGGAGGTAGCAGGTGTGGGGATACAGATGTGTTTCCTGTGTTGCACGCTTCCTGGAAACAAATGCTTCATATGTCATTGCTGGTGAAATGTGGCACAGTAGCTCAGTGGGTTGCGATCATGGCGATATGAAAAAGGTCTGTTCTGATTCATGTTACTCCTCAAGCCTCATTTCTCTTCAGGTCTTGGGGGTAATGGTGTGTACAGAGTGACTCATGATCTGCAGAAATGGCTGATGCTGGAACATCTTTAACCCCCCCCCCCCCTCCGAATTTAACTTCAAAAGTCTTAACATGCTGAAGCTGTCTCAACTTTATTTGGTTCAAGGAAATATTGCCTTGTAATATTGCCCCCCACCTCCCCAACATGCATCACGAGTACTTCAGTGAATCTCCATATTACTGATTTCTTCACCAGACAGGGCTTAGTTATTCAAAGCCAGGAGGGGGGAAAAAAATCAGCGAGAGAACTGTGGCAGTTGAGCTAATCTCCTGCACGGAAAGACTCGGTACTGACAAACAGATAATGTGGTGTTGGTTAAGGTTTTGGAACCAGATGACACAAAATATAATAAATATAATTTGCATCCTGTTTTTTTTTTTCTTTCTGGCTCCTATACCAGATGATTCTCATAAAGTTTCCACCAATTATCCTGTAAACAATTACTGATTGTTAGTTATCATACCTGAGCAACTGATTAAACTCAAACTGTATTTTCAACAGCTGGTGTAGCTTAACCATCCAGCATAGTCATTTACACAGTTTTTGTTAGACTAATCTTTTATTAGATTCACAGGTTCACTTCATGCAGATCCAGCTCCAGCTATATAACAGGGACATGAAATTGCTTAAGGCCCTCAATTGACCTTGGAATAAGGATGCTATGCAAAGAAATCAATTGAGGTATGAAAAAAAAAAAACATATTCATTTTCCACTTTTCAAATAAGTTTTGCAATTTTGTCTGTAATTTGAACTTTGAACTCTATTTATTGCGGAGATGGGATGAAGAAAATCAAATAATTTTAAGAATGCCGTCGAAAATGTAGTTTTTGAGTCTTGATTGGAGATTTTCCAAATGTCAGCAAGTGCTCTCGGTAAAACGTTTAAACGACAACTATAATCTTGTATCAGTATAGCAGACGAGATCACGCCGATGCTGCACACATGATCCGTAAATAGGCGCTTATTGGTTTGTTAGATGGACTGGATGGGCTGTACTGTCTGCTGGATAAGAACAAAATGCAATCTCCAGGCCATTACTTTTTCCATCTATGTCTTTTATAAATCCATCCGCCCTCTTGTCCCCCTTTAAGCCAGTGATTTTGCCACGACGCCGTGACGGCAACTTTTTTTTTTTTTTGCGCAGGTGGCATCGGCCAGGTGACCTCATGAGCCCTGATCGCCGTGCACGCGCTAACACTTGTCCACCTTCAGCTCAGCCAACACCTGTGAGTAAATTCCTGCAGAACAAAAAAGGAAACACTGAGAGCCAGTCAGGAAAAAGAAGAATCAGGAGAGGAGTCCGGAGCGCAGCACGGACGCTCCTTCTTCTCTCCTCCCCCTTCAGACCCCGCCGCCGCACTCCATCTCTCCATTTCTCCTTCTCTCTCTCTCTCTCTCTCTCTCTCTCTCTCTCTCTCTCTCTCTCTCTCACTCTCTCTCT
>JAVDPK010001877.1:256718-274519 GCA_034780415.1 Cichlasoma orientale
ATTTCTTATTTGGCCTATAAAATATCAAATGGCAAAAAAAAAAAATTCAGATTTAAAAATTGTGATTTGTCCGATCAGTAGTACAAACTCCAAAGACACAAATAGAAGAGTAAGAAAGCAGGAATTGTACGGTTTCTCAACATCTTTACATGCAACACTGAAAATTTTGTTTAATTATCAAAATATTAATTTGTTGCTGATTACCTTATGATTGCTCAGCTATCATTTGGAGCTCTATAGGCCTTTCAGCGCATTTGTCTTGCTTGGCGCTACTATCCAAAATCTTACAAGAAATCGAAATAAGAAAAACTAAAATAAAGAGAAAATCTATTTAAATTATATTTATGAAGCAATTTTCTTTTTGCCTTTTTTTTTCACTGTTTCTCCTACTGGTTTTTCCATTTCTCATTAAATGAGATCATGAAAAAAAAAAGTGAATATGTTAAAAACAAAACAAAACAGGTATGCAGTTTGGTCCAGTGTGCAGTGACTTTAAGTAGAAATACCAAACTTTCTGTGGTTTCATCTTTTCACATGTGAGGATTTAAAGCTTGTGATGTAACCTCAAATTTGGGTTTGGACTATTGGCCTGATAAAATAAACATTTTCAAGAGGAAATATGGGTCTCTGGTGTATTTTAAAAACTTTTATCTGACCTGTTATTACCATAACAATGAATAGAGGAAATATTAATGTATCTAAATAAGTAGATGCAGACCTCCCTAGAATAGAGCAATTATTAGGAAAATATCTTAATAGGTTTTTTGGCTGTGTGTGAGTCAACTTATTAGAAGATCAATAAGTTGATTTCAAAAGGTCAATTGTCAGCTATATTCATAATCAATTACTGATTCAAACATTGAAGATGTTCTGCTTTTTCTATATGTATTCTTTAGTTCTTTGAAAGTACAATTTAAAAAGATTGTTATTGTAAGTAAAAAAATAAAAATAAAAAATCTATTTTTACCCCAGTTAATCATTCACTTTCTGTGGAAAATGCGGTACTTTTTTGTAATTATGTGACGGGGAAAGTATTTCATCTGGTGCCTGATTTGAAATACAGTAGGTTGCTGTGACTCAGTGGCTGTTAAACACTTGATATGACTGCATGAAATGAGCGCGCTGTTTGTCAGCATTTAAATGAAGCATATGTCCAGTCAGTTCCAGCCCACTGAACTCCACTCCATTTCTGAACTTTTAGTAGTTAATGCCTGCTTCACAACTTACACAGAGA
Organism: Cichlasoma orientale; assembly: GCA_034780415.1. Lineage (NCBI taxonomy): Eukaryota > Metazoa > Chordata > Actinopteri > Cichliformes > Cichlidae > Cichlasoma > Cichlasoma orientale. Next base: position 257,953 of record JAVDPK010001877.1, read on the forward strand.
ACCATTCACTTTATCCCTCAGTTTGACAGGAAACAACTAAAAATATCACACTTGTGCTGTAATTGCTATGTTACCATCTTTATAGTTGGTACTGTATCTGGCTAAAGCAACCACCAATGAATGTAATTGCTGTGTGCAGAGGGGAGAGTGTCATGTCAGTTAGCTCTGGCTGCATAAATATAAGGCATACATCTGGACTAAGTGCCACCCTTCCCGCATATAAAATATCCTGCATGAGGGCAAGAAGTCATTAACAGTTGAGGACACATTCCAAGAAGGTTAAAAAAATCATTTGAACAGTACAGATTAATTTCTTGTCACTTCAGCTCCTAATGAGATCTGTTACAAGTTCTGCTCATTTATTCAGAGCTGTATGTATGTATTAGACCTCTGACACTTAACAGAGTGTCACGTCAGTCTCTCTCTGTTCTCTCTTAGTATTACTCTATGATTCACTTAATTACTGTAATAAGTGTTTTCCTTCTGGAGGTGGTCCGGAGGTCTGTGAGTCATAGTCTATTAAGGCCACACATGCTAAAGGAAAGGCACAACACCAGATGCTTGGCCTATGAACAAAATCACAGAGAAAATACATTATTTATTCACAAAGCTTGAGCTTGAACTACCGTGAGAAATGTTTTATAAATGACACGAGGTGAGTCCACTTGCTCTTTACTCTGCAGTCTCCAGGCTCATCACTGCCGTTGTCTGTGTTGGTATGAGGCACAGAGATTCTGAATTGCTCATGAAGGCGCTAACAGATGGAAGAATTACGCAGAAAGAGTGTGCATGAGTTGCCTTGAGCAGTTGAAATGCTGTAATACACCCCAAATACATATCCATTATACATCGTTTCAGCTGTTTGTGTAATGCAGAAGCTGGCAGTGTAGTGGGGCTGTCACGATACTAGAATTTCAAACTCGGTACCAATGCGCAGGAAAATATTAGATTAGCTCAAGCTGAAGAACCTAGAATAATACAGGGATACTAGTTCAGCTATTTTTTTGCCGTAAACTTTTACTTTTATAGAATTGGCACACGTGAGATTAGATATATCAAATAATCCTGGCTTTGCTTACCTTTTATATTATTATGCAAAATGCAGATTAGTTATTACTGTGCAAAAGTTTTGTTCTCTTAAATGTGACAATTTTCTCCTTTTATTTTGTTACTGTACTAATTTGGATATCATTGAGCAAGTTTGGGCATTTTGTTAAGGCACTCTGCACATCGATAGATTATAATCAGGGTCAGTCAGTCTACCCTCATTATCTTATCATTATCGTAGTGCAACTAATGCACATAGCTGATGATGAGTGTTCTAAAGCAATATAAAATAAAGTGTGTAGATGTGTAAACAAATTAAAGGTGCAGATCTGGACACAGTTCATTCCTTTCATGTTAACATGATTTGGGTGCCGAAACTTATCTTGTATGTTTTTGTACATTTTTTTTACCCTCACATTAATCTGAGGCTTCATGATTGGTGGACATGAGCAGGGAGGGACCCGCAGGGTTTTGAAGTTGTGATCACAGTTTCTGAAAGCACAGGATCAGTCAGTGGTCATGATTCCTAAACATTAAGAGTGTGTGAAGGATGAGTGTAAATATCCCGAATGGAAGCAGTGGATATTTTTATTCACAACTTTGTAGAGGCTTGCTGGACAGCCAACAGTGTGTCCCTTCATTAGCTGAGGGGGGGATCTGGGCAAGAAGGGTGGTGAGATGCTAAATTTTGTGTTACTGTTGACGTCTGCATTTCATCAAAACGATTTCTTTTTTGGAGGTCGACTTCTGCTGGCCTGCATGGCTTCAGTAACTACAACTTTTCCAGTGTGCTGTGATGGTGACTCCCGGGTTACAGGAAAGAAGCACACATTAGTGTGGGAGTTGTGCTGCATGTAACACTAAATTTACATATTCAGCATGCTAACTTTAATTTGAGGAGGTTGCCACAACATTAAAACCAGCTGCCAGAAATGCTCTTATCCATTGCATCATAATGACAGGACCTTGGGGGGGAAGGGGGGGGGGGGGCTTCTGGTGTTCTCAGCATTGTCCAGGTCGGACTGGGATATGGGAAGTTTAGAGGCTGGATTAACACCTTGTGCTCTGTGCGGAGCATTTTTTGCACCCTCCAGAATATGTAAGAGTAATGTGATTTATTTATTGAGATTACAACTAGTTTTGAAAGTAATTTGGACAGTTGTGGTTCTGCATGCAGCTTGTGCAAACAAGGAGCCTCAGTTGCACAGACAATGAGAGTGGACTGTAAAGTGGGTCCACAATTCAAACTTTTAAAATGAATATTATTTGCATATTGATAGATTTTGTGTTTTTCTCTGAGGGAGAGGGTGTAGCTGTAATTTTAATCATTTTTCACCCAAGTTAGTAAATAATTGCATGTCTGTACAGGAAAATCGTATCAAACACACTTTATCATTCAAAGTGGCGTACGTTTTTAGCTCTTTAAAACATGCCTGGATCTTTTTAATAATAAAGAAAAGGCATGTTTTTGTTTTACGAGCACAAATCGATACAGAAGAAATGATTGCCGGTTTTTCCACGCCGGTTGCTTTGCGTTACAATAAATAGTTGGCTTGTGAGCTAAACATCATATGGATCATTTACAATGGTGAAGATAAAAGAAGCGTTAAAGACATCCTGACAGCTGCTCTGTACCTAAAGTAATTATCCTGACCTTAACCCCATCCTGCTCAACCGCAACCAAAACTATAGTGTAAGTGTGGTTCTAAGATGGATAATTACAATACTTTTCATTGTAATTATACACAGTATGACAAACACTGTGACCCCAAGAACACATTTTTATGGCATTGAACCCAGCACCCTTCCTCTTCTGCCACAAAGAGCTTGTGAAAATGAGGTTCATCGGAACATTCCTCCTTTGTCAAGGAGGAATGTTTTGTTTCTAATCCTTGACCACGAATGTTGTTCAAATGCTGCACTAAAATCATTCTGTCAGGAAAACACGGCTGAATATTTTACTCAGCGTCTCTTGGTCTATATTTGTGACCATTATTTCAGAGTTAGCTGCAGGCAGCACAAGTAAAGCTTCACCTTTGGGTGTTCCAGCTCCAATCAGTCTATTTCTGTATTTAATGGAAAGTTGATGGGTTGGGTTTGGGGTTGGGTTGGGGGGAGGAGGGGGGGGGAGGGTGCAGGTTTGGGGGAAGCAAACAGCCACGGTCTCAATACTCAAAGTCAACATCACCCTATGTTTGAACTACACACCTTCGGCCCTACAATTCTCCCACACACTCGCGCTCTCCCCTCTGAGTCCTATTCCTGCTAACACCCCCTTGAGCCGGCCCAGTTAAATACACTGCGTATCCCAGGGCTTTCTAATAAATCAGGGAGGAAAAGCACCTCTGACAAAGTCACACCTCCGCAGCCAGCAGCCCTTAGATGGCTGCTCCGACTTAAATATGGAGCCTGCTTTGGAGCAACTTTCTTAAACACAGCCTCTGAGGACGGGAGGGTGTTTTATCCAGCAAATTGAATACAATTATAGAAAATCCCATTTAATGTACACTGCAACCTTCCATCATACCGAAATGAGAATTCCAAAATGTGCTTTTCTGAGTAAGGGCATGTCACAATGCATTCGGGATTTAGAAGTCTGACGGATGGCGGAGGTTGGAGTTTTATTGAGCATACCATGCAAGCGAGAAGTCAAGCAGAATCAGGGAGAGAAAACATGCTTCATTATTGCACGACTTGGTTTCATCCAGCACAGTAACTAGATTCAGTATTCCACAAATGTCAGTGTGTTTGAACACAGACTCGAGCTATTTGTGGCTTTAATATGCTCAAGTACTTAAACCAGAGGAGGGCTACAAGACAGCAATATTCCAACTGACACATTCCCCAGAGGAAACTGTTTAAACATCTGAGCATTGCCCAACATATCTCTCGTCTTTGGTTTTTGTTGTTTTGACTTTGTTTATTCATCCTTGTCTCGGAGCGCTGGCTTCATTCTATGCTGCCTTAACTTGTTCCCAACAAATGTGATTCCTCAACACAAAAGAATGAAAGATCCTCTCAATGAAAAACACAATCTTTTTCATCTCAGGCATGAGTCAATTACCAGGGCGGCATCGCTGAACGCCCTGTACATTTTTCTCAAGCCTTCAGAGTAACATCCCCTGGACTGAACCAAAAAGTGCATTGATTCTGACATGTTTATTTCCATGGCAAAGGCTGTGGGCTTTCCAGAAACACCATCACGCTTAGCTTTTGTTGTCCGTGTGTCTGCTGGAAGGGTCCCAGTGACTTTTATGGGTGGGTTTTTAAACATTGCTTTGACAGACATTGATTACTGTAGTTTTGTGAAACAGGATTTTTTAATTTTGGTATTTATTTAATTTTCTGCAGCTCACACCAAAGGCAATGGAAATGTGAAAGAGTAATTTAATTAAACACATTTGTGTTTACTACCTTCTCAGTTGAGTTCCAACAGTTTGCCAGCTGTTAAGTTACTCATCCATTTTTCATATTCATTGTTTCTGAAATGTCACCTGGTGTCACAGCTGTGTCATCCTATAGATGCAAAAATATCGATTTTATTTTTCAGCTCCGAAATTGGTTGGATGATTTTGAGTAAGGTGTGTTTATTGTCTAGTTAGTTGCACAATTTCACAAGTTAAGGCTGTTTTGCTTTTTTTTGTTTGTTTTTTTTAAACCCTAATCGCACAGCAAGCCGCTGCCTGTCAGTGTTACCAAAGCCATTATGTATCACAACATGGCAGTTGTGTAACATTTGAGACACTTATAGCCTAATAACTGCCGCTGTTCTCGCAACCACGTGTAGCCTGGAGAAAAAAAATGGCATCAATTTGGATGCAAATTTGGCTCGCGTCAAAAGTGTGAGCGTGCAAACCTGTGCGCATGTGTGTCCCGAAGTATAAAACTGGAAAGATAAAGTGAACCGATGCTCCAGATGGGACCATTAATAAGATGATGAAAGAAGGGATTTTTTGAGTTTCTGTCATAATGAATATTAATTACCACAAAGATTTTGCACCAAGAAACCTGACAATAGGACAGATAATTTGTTGTGATTAATGCCTCGTCCACTGACAAACGTTTCTAAAAAAACAGCCTCTCTGGCACTTATTCTGGAAGATGATCTGTATGGAGAAAGAAGCCAGGCTCCTGGGGAGAATTTATATTGTTCTCACAAAATATAAATCAGTAGAGGGCTCGAGGACCTTCTGTAACTCTTAATATCTTTGTGGAAACTTGGCAAAATAAGCCACAACTGTCCCAGGTTTCTGTATTCCCCTGCTGAATGCCGCGCAGATGCTGTAGTCCCCAACGGACCGATGAAATGTGACACATCATTACAAGAATACTGCTGCAGTTGGAAAACACTTCAGCTGGTATCATTTTTATTTTGATAGGCTAGTGGTAATGCTGAGCTTTCACAAGGTTAATGAGCAGATGGTCAGTGTGTTTTGACAATTAACATTTTCCACGGACTTTAATTACCAAATGTCACATTAACGCACAAAGATGATGAAACATAAACTGCTGGACAGCCAAAATCCTGGTTGGTTGGTCGGTCGGTCGGTCGATTGGTCGGTTGATTTTTGCATTGCTTCTGTAAATTTAAGAAATCACTTGGGCAGAATTTCTAGTTATATTTCCTACCTTATTAGATGTGATTTCTGCTGTCTAAGAACATGAATTGAGAGAGGTGGATAATGAGCGATTCATGGTCCTGTGTTGGTGTCCATTTGCATGTTTGGCTATAAAGGAGGAGAATGATATTCTGGGAATTCAATCTACAATGGGGGGAGGGGGGTACAAATAATGACAGCTTTACTTTACTACAAAGTTCTTTGTCTTTGTTACTTCTGTCTTCTCTATGGCTGGGTCAAAGCTGAAGGACCAGCAACAGCACAGGCATAACCAAGAGTAGCCCATATTACCAGTTGTTCCACATAATTGTGACACTACACAGCTACAACAAGTAGAAGTGAGTCTTCAAAGCACAACACCAACGCACCACCATGACGGGTGTGTAAAGCGCTCTCTCAGCCTTGCTACCTACCAATGGGCCCCAATGGCCAACTGCTGTATTGAAATGAAAATATTTTTTTGCAGTCTAAAAGAAGTTACCCTGTAGAGTGGACTCATAAAAAAAAATCAAAAAGCACTCTTTATAGTCTTTATTCTTTACTCTTTATATCTACAACTGTAGAAAACTTTTTATCTGTGACCTCAGTAAACGCTTTCCTTATGAGTTTAAGGTTTCAATTGCTAGATTCAAGTTTAGTTCAATATAAAATGATCATTTTGTACATCTTGGATTCCATTCATGTTCAGAAAGATGATAAAATAGTTCATGATATATAAGTTGAAAAATAATTACGGTATGAATTTTCTAAAAGGTCAAGTTCAAAGCTTAAAAAAAACCCCAGGGCTTCACAAACCAATGGGTGCCTTCATGGTGGCTAGATCAACCTTTTATACACAGACTATGGCTGTAAGTAGAGGAAGTACTGGAATGTTGGATAGTTCGGTTTTGGGAAGTTACAGAATGGTTGAAACAGGTGTGCTCTATTCGGTGTCACAAAGTTGTTGAAGGTAAGGGCTGCTGATGATGTATGATGATCCAACATGTAGTTCAGACAGGACATAAATCCCACCACTCCGAGTCTGTGGACTGAACATTTTCAGCTGGGGTCAGCAAGTGAGATATTGGAGCACATGTGCCAAAAAAAAAGAAAAAAGCAAATCAAACAGAACCAAGAAAGCTTACAGAGCTCTTTGAATTTAAGTGAATCTTAGTAATACATTCACGTAATTGCCACTTGTTTCAGTCAGTCATCTCTATCTTGCAGTTATTGAATTGTGGGTCCTCAGGATGTCCATTAAATTGCCTCTCACGCTGGTCTGTGATGTTTAAGTAATGGTGGTCAGGGCTAAAATATGGAGTAAATTATGTAGCATACTACTGAGTGAAAATTGTCATTGTGAGCAATGTTTGCATGCAGACAGCACTGAGTTCAATGCATGTGTGATTCAGTTCATCCTCACAGAATTGATGAAAGTCTGAATGAGCCTATGAGAGAATGTAGCAGGTACTTGTCTGGAGAATGGCAAATGGTCTGGTACTTTAAACAATGCTTTTCTGCTCAGTGAGCGTTCAGACTACAAACTACATTCACCCATTCACGCACACATTATTCTGCTAAGCCTTTTAATGCAGACACTCGCACTCCGATGGATGCATCAATCCATCAGTTTGGATTGATGGATTGAACTACTGGCCTTCCAATTGGTAGATGACCCACTCTATCTCCTGAGCCACAACCACCCTAATTTTATAGTAAACTGGTGTTTAAGTGTTCTGCCTTCTGCATGCTCTGCCCACTTCTTGCTAAACATTATTTCCAGTTATTAAAATACCCCTGGATCAGAGAATCTCGTGATGTGTTCTACATGTGAGAAAGGGAAACTTTGGAGAACTCCCAGACCTTACTCTCTGGACATTGTCCAGAGTTTGTACACAAACTCTGGACTGCTTCAGTCTCATTAAACCTAAACTTAATAAAACTCAGTGCTTGTTGTTAGTCTTTGACTTTTGTGGTGTTACTGCTGTTGGTGATGTTTGCACTGTGTTTGCATAGTGGGGATATCACATTCTGTTTTGTTCTACAGATTTTTCATTCATCTTCCATTTTTGGGAATTCTGCAGTGTTGCTGTCCTCCTTTCCACTGCAGACTTCATGCCCTACGGGAATAGGCAGATATAGCTAAAATGCTAAGCTCAGGGGTTTGGGTTGCAGGTCATTTCCCTGTGGGATCAGCCAGCTCCTGCAGAGGCCTTGTGATAAGAGTAGATATTGGAAGCTATGTAAACCTTGTTTAAGCTGCCCTCCCCCTGTGTGCAGGGGGGTAATCCTGAACACCTGGGCTAGTTAACTGGGATTTGGCTGGATTAGGGGCTCCATGAAGGCCAACCTGATATTCCTTCTGGTTAAATCCATTTCCATTCTTATCTTTTGCTTTCTCTTCTTTGTAATTCAAACCCGTTCAGTTAACAGTTTCCTACAGAGCAGATTTATCTCTGCCAAACATCAGTTATTCATGCCTGAGCAACAGATAAGTGCAAATAGATTTGGTTAAACTGGGCTTGGACAGACTTCTTTGATTTAAGTACATCTGAAAATCTCTTCTTCTTTTTTTTTTTTGAGCTCAGTGAAGATTGCTGGTCAAAGTTCGGTGTTTGTGCTGTCTACTGACTTCATGATCCCCTGACTTTTTCTTAGTACCACCCTGACCTTGACATTAATGGTTTTAAGGGGACCTATTATGCTTTTCCTTATACTGTCAAAATAGTGGATGCTCAAAATAAATTTGGAAAAAAATAATAAGGTCAGCGATACACTTACATAATCTCAATGAGCCAAAAATGCAGTCTTCATTCTGCACTGCATTTTTTTTCCTATTCCTGGATCTGAATGATGTCAGTGAGGGCAGATATTCTTAATATGGTCACGTCAAACACATAGCTCTGGTTGTGAGTGCAGAAGCCCTTGTGTTTGGAAGACAATAAATAACTGAGGCGCTGCACTAAGGTCCAGTATAAGATAAATAGAAATTATTTTGAACTGCAAGTCGCCAACACTACTGTAGACTAGTCCAAGAAGTAAAAATGTAGAGCTGTATAAAGCACATAATGGGTCCCCTGTAAGTAAAAATGTTTCAAGAACTATCAGATGGATTGGCATTAAATTTGCTTCCCCTAAGAACTGCAAAAACACTGATTTCAGGGCACCGCCATCAAAGTTTGAATTTGTCCAATATCTTTTTTTAAAGCAATGACATGCTCAGAAGCCTCAGTTCTGCTTCTCTTCAGTGCAAATTCACAAATGCTGACACATCAAACTAAGAGCTTCATGTTTAACATACCTGCACATCATCTGCATTTTTGCCTTACTATGCCGACATGCTTGCATGCAGCCTCACAGGGCTGCTTTCTTGGGTATGAACAACAAAGGGTCTTAAATTGACCTGATCTGGGGACATTTGTGGCTCATGGCCAGTACACTTGTTGTCAGGCTCTTGGATTAGCCAAATGTTAATTGAAAGGTCACTTGAAGCACAAGTAATAATGGTTATTTACTTACCACTTTGCTACAAGTGTCCCCCTTTTTAAAACAAAAAATTTAAAGCTTTGAGATTTTGTTTTATATGAATTTTAATTGTTTCTGTGTCTTTGAATGTGGCCCATTACATTCAGAAATCAGGGATTATGTGTGGTATAAATGTGACACTATCACCAAGAATGTTTCAGGTTTGCCAAATAATTGCCCTCTCCCTGTTGTGTTTTTTTTTTCTTTTCCTTCTAGATGTGGACGAATGTGCAGAGGCACTTGACAACTGCAGCATCGATGCCATCTGCCAGAACACCCTGAAGTCATACAAATGTATCTGCAAGTCAGGGTATAAAGGGGATGGCAAACATTGTGAAGGTAGGAGTCTCACTGCATTAATATGCTTATTTTCACCTGCGGTTTTTGTGCTTGTGGAGGATTTGTACAATACACTAAAGTAAAAGCCATGTTTCCAATGTTAATTTGCTTTATATCTCTGAACGCAAGTCCCTGAGCCAGTGACAGGCGTGATAAGAGCTTCTGTCCCACTTAATATAACTCATTAGCTTTAAGACTTCCCTGAAAATGAAGGCAAAACAAGAGAGAGGGCTGCAAACGAAGGGAAGGTGAAAGCCAGGTGCAGAGTGCTCCTTTGTGACAAGATGAAATGAAGCAGTAAATTTCCTACACATGTTAGAGGAGAAAATTAAGATAGCGGTTGAAACAGGAGTCGGAGGCCCTGCCAAGCCGTCAGGGATATTTCCACAGCCAGAGGCAGCCCTTGTAGGCTGTCAGACACAAGTCTGTTTTTCTAGCCCTTTCAATGGGTCCAAAGCCTCCAGATCATTATATCCCACAATTTTTATTACTATTATTACAAAACCATATTTCAAAATGCCATTTTTCTCATGCTATTATTATTCTTTCATTTACTTTACCAAGTGCTTTTCATGGCTTTCTGTCTGTAGGTCATAAAAGTATACTTTTATTGAATTTGTTGTAAATATGTGCAAGGTTCGGTTTCCATTGAACTTCAGGTTAACTGATGGCTCCTCAAGGCTGATAGTACTTGTAAAACAAAATTCACAAGCAGGAATACAGAGCACTGTACTGTATGTGGCTGCCTCTCCAGTGTTTCCTTGCTGCCTTTTGAATGTCATAGTAATTTTCGAGTGCACTGCTGGACCAAGTTAGCACCCACTTGTGTTAAAAAGGGCAACAGAAACCATAAAGGCAAGAAAAGCAAAGGATTTTTGATGTTCACAAAATGAGAAAGTTATCCTGCCAGTCTAACAGCTTCTACAACCTGCATGTTTGTAAAATCTGTGGTTCAGTCTTGAGATTTAGCTTCTATTGCATGATCTTAAGGCTTTTCTACAATGTAACCTGTAGCTGTAGAGTTTTGGTTTAAAATCAGCGCAAAGCACCACATTTCCACTGAATCTTTTATTTCGAGTATCTTCTAATCTGCTGCCAAGTTAGTTTTTTTTATTTTTTTAAACTTTACACTGCTGCTACTAAAACACAGACTAGACTGAGCATTTACATTTGTGGGATATTTATCACCAGGAATATCTATTCAATCAGTAAAATGAATCTCACTTTGATCTGGGAACAAACCATTCCTGTGTCTCCTTTTATTAGGTTAATTGAGAGTGTCATAGCTGAACACACTGAGTAACCTTTAATGTTTGTGTATGCAGTTTAAGGTTTCAGGGCTCTGATGTCCAGCTGTCACATTAAAAATAAACAGCAGCACTGAGAGGTAAATAAATAAATTAATATAACTAGATTCAGCCTGTTGTTCCACTATGTGTGCTTGTGATCATCAGATCACCTGATTAACAGTTTTCTGCAGCAGTACGCATGTTACTGGTATATATTTTTTATATTCTTTATAGAGCTCCATCACCAGCTCCTCTGATTATGTGTCTGTTTGGAGTAGGTGGCGCTCCATTTTGGGTGTAAGAAGAGTCCAATCTCTTTTATACGAACACGTACAGAGCCTGAGACTAAATGTCTGGGTTAATGGAGAAAGTTGATAACCAGCATGATACCCGTTATCCCTGAATGAGGTTTTAGGTTTTTTCAAGCCATCTAGGAATTTGCCCTACCTTCCAAGTCCTTGCTGGTGAGGGGGTGGTAGCTTGTTCATATTTGGGGAACTTTGGGACTGTGGCTGAACATTTCTGATTGGTCGAGTACATCGAGCCATCTCAAAGTTAATCTCAGCAATAGTTTAGAAAACCTGTGCTTCCTTTCCGTCAAACTTTTTTGACTTTTTGAAACCGCATCACGACTAAATTTCACATCTTTTCAGGTGTTGACTTGCACCTGCTGCTCGCTTCAGGTTGCGTTGTAGGTGTGTTTTTTGGACGCTGGCTGGTGGTTTACATTTCACTTTACCTTCTTTACAAACAATAGATTTGCTCTTGCTCTCATTTTTTACTTTTACTGTAGACATCAAGAGTGGTAGATATGAATATCAGTCCTGGCCTCCCTATTAATGGAAAAAATTATCTTCAATTAGGCATTTACTGTGGCAACATTCATAGTTTTTTTATTTATTATTTAATGTCCAATAGTATACAGTAAATACAAAATAATAATAATAATAATAATAAATAAATCAGATCAATATTTCCTGCAACCAGTTTTTGCTTTAAAACAGGACAGCCGGGAACTTCTGTAGTTTAGAGTCTGAGACCATTAAGCTGCTCTCATTACAGGGACTTTTTTTTCTGAGCATTGTGGAGAACCTGCCACAATACTCTGAGTCTCTCTCTTCTGTCTCTTTGTGTAATCCCAGCCTGACTCCATGATACTGAGATAAGGGCTATGTGGGAATCATACCATCTGTTGCAGAACTCTTTTTCTTCTTGTCACTGAAGAGGATTGTTTTTTATCTAATGCCAGTAAAGTGACATTAGTCAGACACTTACCTATTACTCTTGAATGACTAGGAGGGCGCTCAGTAGAGCGCATACCTCCCCCCCACCAAAATTTTCTATATACCGATATTATGCAGCATTAGACACCACCCAGTTCTGTCATACTCCATCATACTAGATCACAAGGACTGGAAATGTATTTTATTGGGTTTTAAAAACTATAAAATCTGATTTTATATTTAAAAAAAATTAGATCCATGTGAACAGATAATGGCATTTATAGTCTGGATCTATTTTATTCAGTTTATGTACCCTAATAACATCCTCTAAAAAAACTAAATGAAAAGAGAAAAACAAACATTTGCCAAGATATGAACTGTATATAAGTCTGTGAATTTTGTGCAGGGTTTGTAGTTCACTTTGAACTCTGGGATTACTTTTTAAAATTTAGCCTCCCTTGAGATAGGGATTTTTTTTTTTATTTAATTTTTGCTGACCGTGACCCTTGACCTTTGACCTTAAAAATGAAATCAAATGGTCTTTGGCCCCTAAGAAATATTTCCATAAAGTTTCATCAATTCTGGGTACAACCTTTGAATTATATTGCTGACAGACAAACAAACAGCGGAGAAAACATAACCTCCCTCCACCTATCGGTGGGCGAGGTAATAAAGGCTCACACAGCGCTGTGTATACTTTCAGGTCCTTTAGATATGAATGGACAAAACTTTGGAGCTGACATTGCCAGATATGACGAGCACGGAATAAAAACAAGTTAGTGGAGGAGAATCATTGCTGTATTAACATGTGGTGGGTGTTTCTGTCTCAGAGTGGAGTGAAAAAGTGATGGGTGATTGCGTGGTGCGATCGGAGAATGACAGAGATGTGAGGAAAGTGAAGAAGTGGAGAGCAGGAGTCTCTTTGTTTTAGTCCCATCCCTCTGCTGTCACGTCCAATTAAGCCCTGAGAGAGGCCGTCTGAAGCAGGAGCTGAACGGCCAGAATCATTGGCCCTAAATGGGCCAGTAAGTGCGAAATGAAAGTACTCTCTGTTCTCATCCACCTTGTCTGGGTCTCCTCAGTATGGGCCTCTCAGCCATCATCATAACCATAAAAGACAACTCCACTTAAGCTGTCATACCAGTCTGCAGTCTCTTTATCTTTATGCCTCTGCTCTCTCATTTATGTGTCGCTTTTCTTCAGTTTTAGCTACTTGAACTTAGGGTTAGGTTGATTTATCAGTCATGAGGTCAATATTGCATTTTATGTAGTATTGACTACCAGCAGGTCACTAAAGTCAGTGTCTGGGCTGACTTCCTCCTGTTAACATACATGTGCACAAACTAGTTCAATTGTATAATTTCATTTTTAAGTGTCTTGGCTAGGTATATGCTTTGTATAAATAGCCACATATTTTGCTACTGACTTTATACTTAGGTCATGGTAAAAAGGTTTTTAGTGTTCTGCGCTGATGTTTTTTGATAGTTTCACAATCTGCCAGAAATAACATTCCAAGAGGAAGAATCAATGTCCTGGCAACGGTAAACTGGTGAATTTTAGGATACTACATTTGTCATGAAAGCTTAGGCTGCTGGGTTTTATTAAAAGGAAAAATATTATCACACTGTGGCATATACCCAAGTTATGTCAGCAACAGGTGAATCATCCAATTACCGCAGCTGACTGTCTCTTTCATGTTTAGCTCATAAGTGCACTTATGAAAGCAGAGGTGGAACAAAACAGGAGATTTAGGGTCTCTAAAACTTAAGCAGATTGCTTAATTGTGTGTGCGCGTGTGTATTTCAAGGGAATAAGTCATTGTTTTTGGAATATATTTTGTTTAATCTGTGTCAATAATAATCATTTAAAAAAAAAAGAGAAAAAAAGATGAATTTACCAAGAGTTGTACTCGACTAGACTAGACTGTTTTCAGCTGGACTTTAGCTTTATCATCACAGATGAGGTTGCTACCAGGAAGTCCTTGCTCCAGCAGTAGTCATTACTTCCTGTAAACCATATTGCGTCCTATTGAAATTTTAGAATGGTTTAGAAGAGTGGTCTAGATTTTATTACTTTTGGACCCACCTTGACAAAAAGTTTCCAATTTTCCAGCCTGTGCTGGGCTAACCACTCCCTGGCTGTAGGGTCACAGTGAATGCACAAATACAGAAGTGATGCTACTCTTCTCATCTAACTCTCAGCCAAAGAAGACTTTTTTTTTTTTACAGTTTTGAAGTGTTGAACTATTTCTTTAATGGTGCTCATACTTTTGAATATCAACTGTTTCGTGTGCTCACGTCCATGTTGTCGTTTTTTTATTGCAGATGTTGATGAGTGTGCAACTGAATACAACGGTGGCTGTGTCCACGAGTGCATCAACATCCCGGGAAATTACAGGTGCACGTGCTATGATGGCTTCCGCTTGGCACATGATGGGCACAATTGTCTAGGTGAGTGTAAATGTGGAAGTATTTGAGGCGCCTGTGTGTGTTGTGTTTTTTGTCCTACGTGTCACACAATTATGTGGTTAAGCGCTGTTATGTAAGGGGCTTTTGTCCGAAGAACTTGTATATAATTAACTGAATTTCAAACTAACCCCAACTTAACCCGTGTAGTTGCGCAGCTCCTTCACTCTGAATGTCTGATGTATGGATAGTAATTTATCTCCGTCTGGGTTCTTATTAGACAGCTGCTTCAGATATTTGCCTTTTCCTTGTTCACATAGCAGGTAGTTCTACATGTGCTTTCATAAAAGGAAAATAGAGGCCTAATTTATTATATCTCTGGTGAAAGGGGGAAAATTTAGGAAGAGTTTGATCCTGAGCTGGAAGCTCAGTGGACGTGTTTTCCCATGGTGTAATAGTTCACCAAAGTGCCATTCATATTGGCCTTACTGAGCAGGTATTACGCTTAAAAGGCTATGAAATAAAAGAAAATATTGTTTTCTTTTTGCTGCTGGAGCTTCTAAACATAGACATCATACACCCACCTCCATTCCCCCCTTTTTTTGTCTTGCTCCTTTTACCCCATCCACTCATCCTTTACTCCTTTTGTTTTGAAATCCCAAAGTGAGACCTCGCTGCTCCTGAGAAACCATCTCCACCTTGGTTACAGCCTCAGCATGATGCATTTCACTTGATGCTGAAAGCTAGCTAGTCCTGGGAGCTGCTGTGAGTTTGTTGTGGAGTAAAATTAGATGTGACTTGCTACAGCGGATTTCACATTCAGGTGAAGTGGTGACAGAAAAACTTATCAGCACTTAACGATTTGCTGCGAAAAAGCCTCTGCATGCGGGCACACAAAGCATCACGCTCATATCAGTCCCACGTTTACTTGATGAACTGCATGTAATGCTGGGATTAAGCTACACTGGAATGGAAAACACTCCCATCTTTAGATCGATAATTAACCTGTCCTGACTTGACGGTGCCCTTCTGACTCTTTCCTTCAGTCTTACTGCGTTTCTGTCTTTCTCTTCTCTTCTTTCTCTCACTCTGTCTCTTTATCACCCATGCGCTTGTATTTACAATGTAAAGCCGGGTTATTTTCCAAACCATTTAGCAATGGCGTTCAGTTGTGCGTGGATCATTTGCTGTGCCTTGCGTGCAGGTGTGTAATTGTGATACATTGTTTGTGTGGCTGCTGCTGGTGCATCAAACAGAGCTGCATCCATCGATCCCTTTGATATAATTTGTCATAGTGAAACACACACGATTAAACACAGTGAGAGCTTTCAAGTTTTTCTTTCTTTTTTCATTCTGCTGCCATGTTTAATTTTTTTTTTCATAAGTGACCCGTTTGCAAAGGGGCAGAGAGTTTTGTATCTTACATTCCTGTGAATAATCTATTAATTTTTAAATTAATAAATATATATATTTTTTTATCTCAGCATAGTGAAGAGGGTTTAAAGACAGACTGAATTGTATATATGCAGCTGTCAACTGCAAATCTCAGGTCTTGTCTTGAGACCTTAAAGTACTCTAAAGACTTCTTTTTCTGGAGAATTTAATTCATTCTAATACCCGTGCTCTGCTCTGCTAAGGGAATAATCCTCAGCACAAACAGAGAGAGGAGAGGAAGAGGTATAGCGGAGGTTTCATCTTAAGGCCCCAGCTTCCTCTTCCAGGTTTAAGCTCCTTTTTGGCCCCAGAGAAAAGATTAGTCCCCCTTGGCCCTGGAATGGAGAACCTAAGCAGCTGGTTCCCAGACGAGGTCAGACCCTGAGAGCCCTTATAGACCAGATGTGCCCGAGGCTGCAGAGGAGGAGACACTCACCTGATCCTCAAAGGTTCACAGTGAGTTTAGAGTCTGAGATCTTTAAGGTGCTCCTTTTTATTTACCTTATGATTCTTCCACAAAGCTCCAGTGATTTGATTTGATTCCCCCCCCCCCCGCCCCCTCCCATGGTTACAGTGCACTTTAAACTCCCAAAGGAGCTTTCAGGCCTCTAAGGTTCTTCAGCAGTCAGTAGGCAACTGTGTGTGTGTGTGTGTGTGTGTGTGTGTGTGTGTGTGTGTGTGTGTGTGTGTGTGTGTGTGTGTGTGTG
>JAVDPK010001877.1:274619-292179 GCA_034780415.1 Cichlasoma orientale
GTGTGTGTGTGTGTGTGTGTGTGTGTGTGTGTGTGTGTGTGTGTGTGTGTGTGTGTGTGTGTGTGAGTGTCACCTCAGGGACACCGGTTAGGCCAGCGCGCACGCATCCCTGTCAGCGTCTTCTTTGTTTGCTCTCTGGTGCACGTGCCACACAGCTCCTTGTAATTGGATGTGTTGGCAGCATAATGACATTGGGCGGTGGCAGAAGGCAGCAGAGCATGAAGCAGAACACTGCCTCGTGTGCCTCACTGGGGACGCTCTGGTTTCTGAGGTCTCCCTTGTCTGCCCTAACCCCACAAAGATGTCAGAAAGTCAGCAAGGTGGAAGCGATGCGATATCACAGCGTACTGCTCCTGTCTGTCCTGAGTGAGACGCCACTCACTGTATAATTTACCTCAGAGGGAGCTATTGTACCTTCTCAAAAATCACAGAGAGAAGAAGTGAGGCATATAAGAACTTGATTACATCTTTTATAACTGTCACGGCTATTATCTCAAAGAGGTGAGGGAGGGGTGCTATTTA
Organism: Cichlasoma orientale; assembly: GCA_034780415.1. Taxonomy (NCBI): domain Eukaryota; kingdom Metazoa; phylum Chordata; class Actinopteri; order Cichliformes; family Cichlidae; genus Cichlasoma; species Cichlasoma orientale. Next base: position 275,142 of record JAVDPK010001877.1, read on the forward strand.
ATCACCACACCTCTTTCATGGCAAGGCTGTAAAGGATTTCTTGAGTTTGGGGGAAAACAGAGGAATCAGTGTCAATTTAATCCAAAACACACATCCTCTTTATAATGAAAACCAGATGCAGGACCGCTATTAGTTCCCCACTGTAGCACCAGCGTCCCCACATTTATGACCTGTGTTTTGGTTAAGGTCCTGCAGAAACCAAAACGCACTCTTATCTTTGCTAGTTCATTAAACGCTCGAGCAGTGTAATGCTGCGAGTATCTGTACAAATACTCCCTTTCCTTAAAACCACAAATGATAACATTTCTCTTCGCTCTGGAGCTAATAGACACAAATAAAGATATTTCTATTGCTCCGAAGAGCAGACATGCCACAGTCACATCCTGAGTGTGACTCAGTGGGAGAAACAAAGGCGAGCTTGAAATAGGCATTACAGATGTTTGACAGAGCACCATCAAACTGCAAAGGATAAGTGTTCGTCATTGTATTGTTTGCTTATATTTGTCATCCTGTTCTGGCAGTCAGAACATGTTCCTCCTTGTTTCTGTAGAATTGATTTTTTTTCTTTTTTTTTCTCAGCTCCACATACTCTGCACACACAGCTTAGCATGCCATGTTCCTTTGATTTTTATTGACCAACACTGATTTGATTTGTATTGATTCGGCAGAGCTCAATTCCCTGTGCAATCTATAGGGAAATGAATGCCCTTTTACTTTAACCTTCCCCAAAGACGTAGCTTGAACTATAACACAAAAGCAATGTCATTACAGCCTTGAAAAGAGCTTTTGAAGGACTCCTTTGAAGTAGCAACTGAGAAAAGGTCATGTCATTTAACACTGTTTAGTGTTTTGCTAAAGGCTGTAATTGTGTGGCGACATTGTTTTTTGCTACTTACACTGATGGGAAAGCTTCCTGTCATCTTACAAAAGTGTCTGAGTCGTCCCCTGGCTGAACCATATCCCTGTCCTTGTAGTCCTTTGGGATCATATTGCAGGGAAAGCTAATCAAACAGGTTTCAGACTGATGCATTATTGACCCGGTTCCGATGAGGAAAAAAAAGTAGTCATCAAAGACCTTCACACAGATTTGCATTGCAGCTTTCTAAATGCATTCCTTCCTTAAGTGCATTGCCCACTCTTGCAGTGCAGTGAGGGTAACCTCCAAACCTCTGACACTGGCATAAAATACTTGACTCTAGCTTGGGTGGGGGTGCCTTTTACTACCACGTTTAACTCCTAAATGTGTAGTAATGAATCACGACAATGATTATCTGTTTAATGCCTCAGTCATGATACCCAGAGGGTATCCAGGACAGTACTGATGCTTCTTGTGCTTAGCACTAATCCTTCCTGATTTCTTGCTGCAGATGCAAATACCCAGCTTTCTCTCCAGCGAGAAGTCACTTTGCTTTTGTTGTGACACAGAGAGATAAGGGTTGGGATGAGAGAGTCTCTCCATAGCTCAGAGGAGCTGGAGTGATGAGCTAAAGGATAGATTTGAGATTGGTGAATTAGCTATCTGCCTCTCTCTCTCTCTCTCTCTCTCCACTCTCAGGATTGTTCAGTCCCATCCACCATGAAATGAACAATTCCAGCTGAGCCCACTGGCAGGGCTCTGGGGAGAAACTCAAGCCTGAGATTGGTCTTAGGGATATAAGCATGCAGCAGACTGGGAGCCATCAGACATCATGGCAGGGCCTCTTGTCTCCTTGGCATAGCGGTGTCCACCCAAACATTTATCCTGGGGTTTTCTTTGTAAAATACTTCCAGACTTGTTTTGGAGGAGCAGACGAATGCTGTTAAGCATGATCTTAGCTCATAGTTTTTCATTTAGGAAAGAGCTCGGCGGGCGATTGGATGTGAAATATAAGTCTGTGCCTTATTTACAAAAATGGTTACCTGGGAGACGGATGAAGTCAAAGTGGTCTGAATTTAATCACTGCTTTATTAGCTTTGTTTATGTAATGGCATAAAAATCAAGCCTTGCTGCTGATTTAAGAATGAAATGCTATAGTAAACAGATTTAATTTATGTTTGCTTAGCAGATGTGAATCAGTTAGCTGCATTGAAACAGTGGGTCAGGAAGGCAGGAAGAGCTGGAACTAATAAATTGTTCAGCGCTATAAGCGTTTAAGGCTTCCACCCTGCAATAGTCAAACACACTTCTAGTGATTTAAGAGACTGTGTGCTCCGCAGATGAAAGATCAGGACTTCCTGCATTATATCAGTTTAGAAAAACTCAGCTGACAGGTGTTTGAGTACTGCTGAATGTGTTTTAATGCAAAGGCAGTTTCAGCATCTGTGCCCTCGGTTTGTCCTCTCAGACTATATTCAATACTGGCATCATGATCACTGTTCAGTCAAGTGGGTTTATAAATGCACTGTGCCACTGAAGTCCAGAAGCAACAGAGAAAAAGAGGATATCCTGTAATCCTGTTTGAAACCAGAAGGGATCTTGTTTTAATTGAAGCTGGCTGTGCGTGCGCCACCCCTTCCCCACTGACGCTCACTCAAGCCAAGCTGGCTTGAGTGAGGATGGTCTGCTCCTGCAGCTCACCAGCTGTTGCTGCCCATCGCTGCACATGGCTCTGTTTTGCTGCCTTATTAAAGAGTGCATGCCACTTCAACTCCTGAGAATGAAATGTGCAAAGAGGCCAGTGTCTCTCCATTCATCTCCTTGTCTCTGGTCTGTCTAGACTTCAGAGCCAGTTCTGTCTGATTCAGACAGAAGCCAAAGAGTGGGCTGAATACATGGGCAGCAGATTTTCACACTCTCCCCCTGCAAAAGAGTCTGTGTTAGCAATAATGTCCCAACAGACACTGAACCTTTACAAAAGGGAGAATGAAGAAATGGGGCATTTCTCCAAAAAAAGGGGTTCAGGAGTTTCTGCAAAGCAACCAACATGTTTACATGGCTTTAAAGCTCTGTGCAAAGCCAAATGTTATATATACAGTCGGAGCTATCTGAGAAACCAACGGACACGGCCTCCGCAAACACAACCAATCTCTTAATCTCTCTCTGTTTGAGCCCTCCTTTCTCCTTCGTCTCCTAAAGTGAAGGAGGGATGGAGTGGAGACATGTCTCATTTTTCAGAAGGGAGGCAGCCCTTTTAACTTGATTAAGGCTTTTTTTTTTTTTTCTGCCCTCTCTAGAGAATTTTTAAAAAATATTTTAAGTCCAAATAAGACGAGCACTTCGCCCTGGCCATGCCAGAACCCCTTTCCGCTTGGAAATATTTGCTTTGGACGCCAGCCTTGCCCAGCACACAACACAGGCAATTATGGGAGCTATTTAAACAGGAGAGATCTACTGACAGACGACGCCTCATTTGGAAGGATGAAGGAATCAGGAAATGAAACCTTCATTGATGCGCTGATGGTATGGAAAGAGAATTCCCCCAGGCCCTCGGAGACTGGTTGCATATCTCATGGGCATTTTGTGCATGCATCGAGAACAGTTGTATTTACGTGCCCTTTCTATGTCTGAATTTTTGGGTGCTTGCGTATGTGTGTGTTAAGGAAGAGGGAGGGGGAAGGAAACAGGGAGACTTTTGCATGTGTTTGGACGGATTTCTCTGTGAGTTGTGAAAGTTTTTTCTTTTTTTTTTTGGTACCTGCTACCAGTTTATCTGCAAAGGCACAGCTGTAGGTTGCCGGCTGCTTTCGTCAACTCAAAGGTCTTCTCTCTGTTGCTGCCACTTTCATGATGGAGAGATGAGACTGTGAGGTCAACACCAAGCAGCCACACAGCTGAATGAAAGGCTAACCAATCTTTTCATAAATTCGCCTTCTTTTACACTAAGTTTAAGTCTAAATGTGAACTTTGCTGTAAAGTTTATTTTTCAGATGGCTAAGCTTCACCTGGTCGCAGAGTGATGTTTTTACCATCAAAATCAGCTGATATGACACTTTTTTTTTTCTTTTTAAGTGGAAAGAGACATTTTTGCTCATGGAATGTGTGGACAGGACAGCAGACTTGGCACGCTGACGAGGTTCATGAGTGCTACCTGCCACTGACCTACTTATAAACCCCAGAACTTTCCATCTAGTCAGGTGCCACTTTGTGTTTTTATACACCAGTGAATCCAAGTCTGTGAGCAGAAAAAGAAGAAGAGTTAAGTTTAATTTCTAGCTCTTCCCATACTGAGAATTCCCCAGAAAGGAAACTTAATCCAGAGGCCTTCTCAGACTGGACAAATAGACAGTAAATTAGTTTCGCATGACGGTTTATTAAAAAAAAAAAAAAAAAGCCTTGTGTATACAGCAGATTCTTAATGGATTGAGCAGAGGGATGGATAAGGTTCCAGCGTGGTCAGTAGGAAGGGACCAGGAGCCCAAATCTCTGAGGAAAAAGAAGAATATGGAGCGTCATCTCTACAACTGCACCTCAGTCATGCACAGGGCAGCCCGGTGGGTTAAGCTTTGCTGCAACGAAGACAAAAATAATTGTCAAAAAGTGACATTATGCAAGATCCTCAATTTCGTTTATGTCACCGTTTCTTTTATCAAGAAGAACAATGAGCTGGATGGGAGTTGCATGTCATTCAGAAAGAACAGCTGGAAGAGTACAGTTTGTTGCCAGTGAAAGTGAAGTCAGCAACTCTTTTTTGTGGTCAGTTTCTCTTGCTTTTCATGGCAGAGCAGCGCCTCGGGCAACACCTTTGTTAAAATGCTTTGCATTTATATGCCCTTGAGGTGAAGGTCCTCCTCACCTCCCCCAAAGCAGAAAAAAAAAAAAAATCTTTGCTACTCTTTCCATCTCTTCTTTTCCTCACTGTCCTCCCCCCCACCTCATTCCTCCCTTTCTCTGCATTCCTCCTGTCACGGGGCTGACAGACACTCGTCATCAGCAGGTACTCTGGCCCAGATGGATCAGGTTTCCCAGTTGCCAGGGGATTGTGCTGCATGCGCATTTTTATGGCTTAGTGCTGCACAGTTGGAGGTTTTCAGTGCAACTCTGGTGTGCTGCCATGTCAGATAACCATTATGATAGATTCTAACTGCTCAGACAGCTTAAGACAAACTCTTGTGTGACATTTGCACTCAAACGGTAACCCGAGGTTGTTTTATCTGCTGAGTGGGAGGACTGAGATGTCTGAAAATAGAAAATAAATAAACTAATTATTAGATAAAACTAGTAATTTCATTTAGATACTGGGTTCAATTTCAGATGAACTTTTACGCAAAACAGGGTGTTTTTTTGTTTGTTTGTTTTTTGCTGCATCTCTGGAGGTCCTGTTTTAGAGAGTTGATTGTCCACTTTACTCACCACTGAAATATTTCATTGCCATAAACATTCTGGAAAGATCTCTAAGATGGTATCCCTTATTTTGTCAATGGGGTGACAAAATAAGTTCATAAAAATAACCTGATGCTTCCTTCATTAAAACTAGTGCAGGTGTTCATGATCCCTGTGTATCTTCATGTATTGCCTAACTACTTCTGTGATTTTTGAGGCAAATGAAATTTATTTCTATATTTGTGTCCTCCACAGACTCAATTTTAGCAGCTTTGGAGACCTCTCCTTTATTGCATTGCCCTCACCAGATGAAAATTTGTCTACGATTTCTCTAATACTTTGCAAATACCTGCAAATGTTTATATCCTAACACAGTAAACAAAGACTGGTAACATGGTGGATCTTAAAATGTTAAAACATCAGCGTGTTTACGTTGTCATTGTTAGCATTTGCTGAAAGCGCTGCTGTGGAGAGAGAGCCTCGAGTGTGGCAAGAGACCCTTGTTGAATAATTAGTAAAGCTATATTTGTGATTGAAAATCATTTTCCGCTGAATGAATATTATGATAAGCCACAGCAAGTTTCAGAGCTACATTATTACTTCAACCCCTGGAGATAAACGGGAAAGTGGGACAGACGAGCAGCGTAGCTGTAGACTCTTCTGTTAAAAGTACAGTACTGCTTCTTTAGAAACCTTTCATTTCGCTGAGTTATACTCTTAAATGGATAATAGCTGTTCACATACCTATCATCCGTGTCTGATTCTGCCTGTTAAATGGGTAATAATTTGATCCCAGATGGCTCGAGACAAACGTTAATCTGTGTAATATTTGGTCTGTCTTGAAGCGCCCTTGTTAATTTTGTTTTGTGTCTCCTGGCAGATGTGGATGAGTGCTCGGAAGGCAACGGTGGATGTCAACAGATTTGCGTCAACATGATGGGCAGCTACGAGTGCCGCTGCAGAGAGGGCTTCCTCCTGAGTGACAACCAGCATACCTGTATCCAAAGGCCAAAAGGTCACACACCCATACCCACATGTACACACACATGATTTGAGGATTTGGGGAAAATAACAATAAACATGTTGTTCAGTAGTGAACAATGTGTATAGGTTGGATATTACCATATGTGGTGGCCCCTAATTTTAAGTGTGACATGCAAATGGTTAGGTTGAGGTGTTTTTAATCATGAGAAAGGAATTGGCCCTGACAGGCCTAAGTAGGGAAAAAAGGTAAGTCAAAGTCTGACGGGGGGAAAAAAGAAGAAGGGATAAATCTCTTTTTGCTTTTTACCCACCCTTTCAAACTGAACCAATCTAGCGCTTGGCAGCTTTTTAAGGTATCTGTGGTATGAGAGTGGCTTACGGGGGACTGTGAGCAGAGAAAACAATTAAAGGTGTAGCCTGGGGCTGACACACCTCTTGTTTATAGAGCGTTCCTGTGGGTTGGAGACCGAAGAAGATGAGCCAGCCTCCTCTGAGGCTTAGTTACCAAACTCGGGGGCACTGTGGACATACATACATTTATAACAACATAGCTCTGTATAAAACAAAGTAGAACCGTGTATTTTTCTTTGACCTCCACACTTTACTGCCTATGCGTGGTTAACATGGGGAATGTTTACACACTGGTTTAGCCCAACAACAGGTCTGGGCGCTGTCTGTTTTGGTGCTATCACCGTAGAAAACTTAGTTGAGGTTTTATTGACCAAACGAGTCAAAAAAAGCACCGCTTCTTGACTTCTTGGGTAAAAAAAAATCTAGATCTATTCTTTGTTGACCACCCTGCTCCTGCAAGGTAACATCTGATGCAAAGTTCAGCCAGTTGCATGAAACACATACCTATATTCCAGAGGTATTTATCCAGCTGTTTGCAGATTCTTTAGCTCTGCCAAATTGGGCTAGGTCTGTGTTAGATCTTTTCTCTCGTTTCCTGGGGTTTGCAACGGCACCTTTCATTCAGAAGGCGCAGACAGCATGTCCAGCAGGGTCGGTGACCTCCTCGTTCCTGTTCTGTCTCTTGTAAGACGACTGCTTTCGCTGGGAGTCATTAGATTGTGCTGTTCCTAATTTCCCTGGATGGCGAAATGAGGATCTTGGAAGTCTGGTTTATGAGATCGGTCTGGCTTAGTGAACTGTCAATGTTTACATTTCATAAACGTAGTGTTTTTTGAGTGAAGTGAAAAGACAGATCATGTGTTTCAAAGGCCTACTGCTATATTGATGCAGAAACAGACGTGCGAGCGCCGGTCCCTTTCTGTCTATCTCCCCCTTCGGTTTTGTTTACTCTTTCTTTCTTTGTAAATGCACCTAGTTCCTGTTGAGCTCCCATTTTGATATTAATATCATCTTTATTGCTTACAGCTGAGACCCATTTGGATCAAGAGATTAAAGCTGCCATAAATCTGCAAACTTCCTATACTGATCAGATAGACGCCTGGCCATTGTTTTGTTATTTGTGGAAGACAAAGAGACAGAACAACTACTCATCTGCTTATTATTAATGCTCTTATTACAACAGTATGTGGAAGTGACTTTGCCTTGTTTTAGGACAAGAACCCTGCAATATTTCAGCAAATATCACCCTGCTCAGTTGCAGAAAAATTACACACAAGTGGCTCAGAAAAAAAAAAAAAATCATTGAGAAAATGAAAGCTGATTTAATCACCCAGCCAAGCCAGTTTAAATGCAACCCTCCATCCATTCAGCCAGCCCTTCTCTTAAAGAGCAAAGCCTGGGGTGCAGTTTGCTCATGAGCTTTATTGTTCTCATTAAAAAGACATCAGCTTTCCATTTCTTCCATTAATGGGTCAGGTGTTCCCTAGGTAACTTCTACCGGTTTTTCCAAGGACAGCAGAGAGCTGGTCACTGCAGTGCCTTTCGCTATCGGTCTGTTTCCCCTGCTGGTAGCGAGCCCTTGTTAGCAGTGAGCCTGTGCCAATTAGGCAGCAGGGGTCTGCCAGCCTCTCAGCTAATGACAAGGCTGCTGCTGGCCTGTCTCTTATTAGACCTGCCCCTGCCCCCTCAGCAGGAATAACTATGACCAAGTGAAGGCTCCATCGTCTAGCTGTAACAGTTCATTTATTCTCCCCAAACATTTCTTCCAGTCAAGAAATAAAGCTTTTCAAAGGCCAGCCAAGGTGCTTAGTGGTTGATAGGAATGCCATTTAGGTCAAGAGGGCTCCACTGCTCTGCGTTTGATTTATTATCTCTTTTATATAGGAGGATGACAGGGACGTATGTGCGTGAGATGGGATCCAGCACATTGGAATTCAGGAATTCCAGTCTCAGTCAACCCACACATCCATAATTTCAGTCCTGTTCATTTCTGAATATCCGGTATGGCAATTACCGTAAGTGTGCACTGATGGTTGCTTATGCAAGTCATGTGTATTCAGTACATTTATCTTTAGTTCTGAATACATAAAATGCACATGATTTGAAAGTTGACTCATCCACTGCTATAAAATGACTGATAGACAGCGCGGCCGAGGAAGCAAGTTGAACCGACACAAGTGAGCGATGGAACTTTTAAAAAGAAAACGAATCTTCTGACTCCAACGTCTCGTCACTGCCAATCAATACGATGATGTAAATGTGGTCGGCCGTGTGAGGAAAGCCGCAGAACGGCAACAAGGAGTTTGAAAGTTCTCGGCAGTCTGATGATTACGTTCCAGAGTGTCTAAAGCTCATTGCGCTGAAAAATTTGATTACATGAGCCCCAAGGCTTTACTGTCACCTTTCACTGCTGAGGGAGCCTGTAATAGGCTGTTGCACTTAAGTCTTCAAAGTGCGCAATCAGAAACAGATGAACATGCATTACCTCCAAGCGGAGTTTGCACTCAAGAAGAAAATGTATCATCCAAAAAGTATCTTGCAATGGAAAAGTGATAGATGTTAAAAATATATATATATACGGGCCATGTTTACACATTACTTTCCATTTCATGTTCAAACATGGTCATCAAAGTGGCATTTTTTTTTTTTTACCATATTAGAAAGAATAACTGAACAAAATAGTTTCTCACCAGTCACCTGATTGATGATGCATATTTTTTCTTCTTCTTCTCTACAGTAGACCTTTTCTTTCCAGGAAATGTTTACTTTGCCAGTGAAAACGTCTTCCTATGTTTACAACTTTCATTAGCTTCCCAGAGGGGCTGCTGCCCCTTGTGTTGCTAATCTCTCTCTCTCTCTCGCTCTTTCTTTCTCAAATTCAAATAGGAACACAATGAGCATAATTGCGTGCACACACACTCACACACACACACACACTTGCATGCACGGGGACACAACTCAATAATTTCCAAACCTGACAGAGGCACATCCAGACATGTCCTCGTTTGACATTTAGAAGCAGAGCGTGGTATGTTGACCTCAGGAGCATTTCCTGTGCTGGCCAAAACGGCAACACAATGAAGAGTTTTCCAATAAATTTGATCAAATTCGTAATATTCCTATCTTATTGTCAGTTAGTTTTGCTCCACAGCGTCCCTCCAATTTGAAATGAGGCGCAGAGTCCTTGAACCCTGTTTTATTGCTTTTCTGTTTACATAAATGGATAAAATAATCCATGTTCTTAAACTGTAATATCCTTTTATCAGACTATTTCACATTTTAATTTCAGTAATGCACTGATAAAGGGCCAGTTTCCATTGTTCCTGGTATGCAGTGTTAAAGATTGCACAGAGAAATTCTGTATGTATCTATTTGTATTTGTGAAAGGAAAGTTTGTATGTTTTTTAATATATGTTTATGTACCAGTGGTTGCCCCATTGTGCAGAAGCCGACATGGTTCTTTCATGATTCCTCTCTTGGATCTCAGTGGGTCTGCCTGCCTGTCTGTGCATTGGCCACAGAACTGTTTTTACAAGTGCAGAAGTCGCTGCTCCATTGCTTTGCAGCCCAACCGTATAACCAGGCTCTTTTCCTATTCTAGGGAAGTGGAGCAGAGACTTTGAGCTGCATAGATAAAGACATACAGGACTTTTTTTTGTCCCTTTTGTCTTGTTCTTTCCTTTCTCCCCCTCTGTCTATTTCTTGTATTATCTCTCCACATCTTAGCTATTTGTCCAGACTTTCACAGGACCCATGCCCTTCCTCCCTCCCGTCCCCACCCTTTAACAAATATACATCAGTGGCTTGAGCTTCAGCAAATGTTGGCTGCCTTGCCACCAAATTCTCTGAACCTCATTTGAGACGGGCATCCCTTTTGCTCGTGGGTTTGCTGAAGGCCATCTCTAAAGCTGGCCAGCCCAGCTTGCTGCTGCGGACTGCCAGAGTGCTAGTGGGTTTTTTCCACTAACATTTGGCTATCATGGGTTTAACCAGAGGGCCAGACTAGGCTCTGCAGAGACAGATGCCTTCTTCAGCTGCCTCTTGCTTTGATTTTGGAGAGAATGGGGCTTTGTAATAACATACTGTATCTCATGCCTTTTGTATCTCTGTGTCAAAGAAAGCCAGTAGCCTGGATGTGCTCTACTGTGTTGTGTGTTCTGTTGGGAGGGTGCTTGGCTCCTTTGGGACTACAGAGTGAGGTGACCTTGATAGAATGGGGGAGGAGTGAAGGGGAGAGTGGCACATCCCCAGCAGGTGCTGCACAACTGTCTGTGACACAGATGGGCCGACACTCACAAATGCATGCGCCGCATGCATACATTATGCAAATACACCTGTGTGTCAATGCATCCACATACCTTAATGCATGCTTACATGCACGCACGCACACACAGTTTCCACAATATGTTTTGTATCACAGAAGAAATCTAGGTGATTCTCAAGAGCTTTAAGCATATTTAGCATGTTCTTGTCTATTTTTGTCTTCTAAAGTCTATAAATGTAACTGTTGTAGGTTATGTCCTTTTTTCATCATATGGTTGCGCCATGCTTTGTTTTATTCTAGGAGGACAATATGTTAAGATGTGCAGCAACCACAGTGACATATATCAGTCCAGTTGTCTGCTATCTTTTTCCATTTTCTGGCTGTTTATGCCTTTAGTGGCTCCTCTCTGGAAAAAAAAAAAAAGGGAGTGAAATGAGAAGCCTCAACAAGGCCTCTGGGAGCTGCAGAAAATCAGAAACCCAAACAGTAGCACTTGGTTGGACTCTCTGCTCTTAGAGTCAGCGGGGAAGAGTCACTTCCTTGACCGGCTCACTGCCCCGTTGCTCTGTCTGACCATCTGCGTTGCGGCTCAGCCCAGCCCAGTCCGATTCTTTTCCCATTCTCTTTTCCATGCGCTGACATTTTTATCCTCCTATTAAAACTTTTAAGGGCCCATTATCTAAGAGGAAGGAATGTTGCTTTAATAGTGTGGTGGCTCCATCGCTAGGCCCCTTCTTTTCAGTTTGTATCCACCCAACACAAGCTTGTTGCTTAATGTTCTCCCCAAAGAGGGGGACCGTCTCCCCTCTGATATGTATGACAGCAGCCCAGCATGGACCATGAGCCCTCTTTTCACTGCCCTGGGGCACTCAGAGCAGACTATAAACCCTTGGCGTGCTTTCCACTACTTCATCTCCATTGTTTCAGTCTCCCCCACTACATGGTTCTCAGGTTTAAGAGAGCTTGCAGTGCTGTGGTGAAGAACTTGTGGCCTCCTTGAATCTTTTGTTTTGAAGATCATAGAAGTTGGTATTTTAGTTGGATTTGTTAAGTTTTTTTGTTTGTTTTTTTTTTTCGGACTAAATTCTCATGTTGTGGTAAAGCGTATATCCTGCTGTCAATAGTTTATTTTCTTCGTAGACAGGTTTTATCTAAAGCCGACTCTGTATGAGCCAGTAGCTCCATTTGTGTAACATACAGTCCAGCAGAATTGTTTCTGGCAAGATAGAAAAAAAATCTTTAAAAAATGGTGTAGGAGTTTATATTTGCAATTTATTAAAGAGCTGGTCTGGGTTATAAGAGGGCAGCAGAAATAGCTTGTTCATTTGTAGCTTACAGGCTATAGAGTTACCTGTAATGTCTAAGCCAGCAAGCCACTGGCTTAGAGAGTGATTTGAGTGCCATTCAGTCTCTCCACACAGCTATCCATTTAGACTGACCTGTCCGCTGGAGTTTCTATCATCAGTAAATCCTTAGCTTCCTTCACTATTCATTGTCCTGGACTGATGGTTTTCAGAAAGGCATCTTTTGAATGTGACCTGCACTTAATATTGAGTCCTGCAGGCATTGTGGCTGACCTCACATATTAAGCTGAAGTTCCTCTTACTGACAAACACATAAATCGATTCTGACTTTATCCTGGCGGATCATGCTGGAAGACTCCTGGAAATTAAGCATGATCTCACTGCATGGCAAGCGCCTTTAAATAAGTCTCCTTGAAGTGTACCTACACTGTAATAAGTCAATAAAACCATGGTGTATTCAATCCTTTTTTGGGTGTGTGTGTGGTTGCCCCCCCCCCCCTTTTTAAAACTAATTGTTAATTGTTTCAATTAAACAATCTAAACATTACAGCTCTCACCACACATCAGCTGCTGACAGCTCCACATAGATAATAATAGCATGTTATTACATATTTACTCATTATGCATTCAGTGAGCTGTTACACTCCTGAATGGGATCCTACATGGGACTATTATTATTATGTGCTTTCACAAGCTTCAGTACAGAAAACTAGGGGAAAAAAAATCAGGCTGGCTCTGTACACGGGTAACCTTGTATGAATTAAACAATAAGATAAGAGACGGCTATAATAATCGGCTGCTGGCTGTAGCTTAATTTTTATTACAGCGATTATGCATTTCCCCCAATCCCTAGCTATTCGTTCCGCACACATCTGCGGTTGTTTTTAGTGCATTACCTATTAGTACAGAGTTGTGACCTCTGTACCAGAGGTCACAACCTGTCCTAGTAGAAAAAATTGTGGTTATTATGTTTTCTTTAATTGCTCTGTTTCCTTTTTTTTACCACAAAGTGAAGAAGCTTTGAAAATTCCTAACCTTTTCGAGTGGAATGAAAATCTGGATCCTCTTGAATGGCTCCTGCTCAGTTCCAAGACTTTAAGCTTTATTTCCTGTCCAGTTTTCTGTCTAGAAAGTGGTCCGTGATAGTTTTTATTGCTTTCTACATATAGAGTTATGTTTTATGGCACAGCAGATTGTGTTAGTGGATGATGGCATGCATGATTTTTTTCTTTCTTTTTAGTCATGTTATTTCTCTTCTTCACTTTCCTGTCCAACTCCATATAAAAGCATGTTTTTCTTTCTGCTTCCCATCATTTAGTAATGATAAAAACTGGAGGCTTTTGGCAGCAAGTTAGAGTGAACTGCATATGGTGGATGATAGGTGGGTCGAGCCTGGAGAAAAGGGCCATTGTGTCAACACTTTGCCTTTTATTGGTCCTCAGAGAGTCGACGGCCCAGGTTCTGGCCCCAACCTGACATGTTATTGATGGATGGGTCTGTAGCGTTGGGGTAAAGGGGCTGCATAAAAATGAAGGGAGAGTGAAGTGAGGTTTGGGATGCATAATACAACCTTAGTAAATAATCTTTTAGTCCATTTGGGAGTAGCTGGAAATTCAATTCTTTGTTAAGTTCATAGAGGTATGTTTCTGGCTCTGGCCTCAGATAGACACAGTCAAGAAAGGGGACCATTGAATTCCATATCCTGCTTAAATATCCACATGACTCACTGGGAAATTTTCAGTGCTTTAATGCTCATTCATGTTCACTTCGCTTAGTCTTGCCATGCCCTTTTCTTTTTGGCTCCGTGTTTGCTCAGTGTTGAGTCTTTGTGCTGCCGGGAAAGCTGTTGTTGCAGTTAGTGTCTGACAGTTCACCCCGTCTGCCAGAACGTCAACAGCTCAGACAGGAAAGTCTGAGAGGATTGTGTGACCTTGTGACACTTGTTGACAGACTTAAAGTGACGGACAGTATTTAACAAGGAGGTCAGAATTGCCTATCACATTCACATTGTCAGCTCCTTGAAGTAAAGAAAGACTCAGAATGGGTTCCTGACAACAGCCGTGAGTGGAAACGTGGCAGCGCAATTTTTGACAAACATCTGGAAAACAAAAGGGCATAATCAGAACAGGTTATTGTATTTAGGGTAAAAACTTATGTCAAACTGAGACTGCTTTTTTTTTTTTGTAACTTTCGAGGCAGGAACAGGGAGTTTACTATATGACAGCATATAGTTGTCAAGACAACTGTGCCACTACAATGAGTGTTCAGGAAGAGTGCACAAGGTTATATGTTCTTTACTAGGTGTTGACACTTACATGCGCATATGCAAATGCTTCAATATATAGCAAAAAGTTGGCTAATTAAAAAAGTTAGACCTCCAAACACCCTTCAGTGTGACAGCAGATTTAATGAGACATTAATGGAGATGTCTTGTGCTCACTGCCTCCCTGTACACCAGAAAAGGGAAGGAAAGGGATGGAGATCTGTTTGGTTTTTAATGAGCCTGAGAGCTGAGGTTTGTCACTGCATCTGCCGCGCAGGAAAGGTTTCACAACGGATAAGTCGAATATCTGTCTTCTTCTGCAAAGATGTCGGTTTTATCAGAGCGCGCGGCTAAAGCGGGGAGAGAGAGCACTGCAACATTTGTCTTATAATTTATGGCACGAGGGACGGAAATGTGCGCTGGATGACTGTTGTGCCTGCTCGTCAGGCATTTATACATCACACAGAAATGAGGCATCATTGTGTGTCATGTCAAGTAAAGCTTTAAATGATGAAAGTCCTTTTTTTCAGTGTCTTTTATTTTGCGTTGTATGAGGGGTTTTGTCATGTTCTTACTGAAGTGTTTGAACCTTGATGACTCATGAAAATGTGCACTGACACCCCTCCTTTAGTGCAATCCCTTTTGATCTCAGTCTCAACAGGGAGAATTTAACCAGGAAGGGTTTTTCATTGTGTTCTTTTCTTTATGGGGGATTACCTCAATTAAAATTACAGGTCTACAGGATCAGCTCCTGCTGGGAGTTTTATCCTTTCTGCAGCAGCCTCCTTTTTATAGCCTGCATGTTTCAACAAGGGCCCGAATCTTTGTAAAGGGGTAACTGGGCATATCAGTCACCACCAGTAGGCATAAGAGGCACCGAAGGTTAGAATGTGTGCAAGGCATCTGAGTGAGGCTCTTCCAGCCCACTTCTGTTCTCTGTGATGTCTACTTTAAAAATCACACTCTTAGTTTAGTGAATGGTCTTTGGCTTTAAAAACAATATGTGTGTATTGCATTTGCGATTAAAACTCTTGTCTCCTGCTTTTGCCATTTCCTTCACAGTGCAACCAGATGGCACGAAAAATGAGGGACCCACCTGTATGGACAAGAATCATGGGTGCGCGCACATTTGTAGGGAAACACAGAAGGGTGGCATCTCCTGCGAGTGTCGACCAGGATTCCAGCTGACACGTAACATGAAGGACTGCAAGTGTAAGTTATCTCAGCACGAAGCATATTTAGGTGCTCCCTCCATAAATGACAGACATACACAGACACACACGTGCGCGCACACAAACACAAACATAGATAGGGAAACACGTCAGAAGGATGGTTTATAGACTCCTCATGAAAAGGTGATTGGGGTTGAAAACTAGCCGATTATGGATAATTGCACTCATTCCACAAATGCCTTCCATCAGATTTGAAGTTGGCAACTGACATTTATGTTGCATTACCAAGCCGTGACTAATCTTCGGAATAGTTCTCGTAAAGAAAAACATGTTTATCAGATGAGTAGCAATCATTTACACAACTGGGGCAAGTGTGTGGAGGTTACTCGAAGGGGACTGCTCTGACGGACAGCGCACACTTCCTGTTGCTGTGCAACCGAGATCATCCTGTCAGAGCTGGGGCCAGGGCTGATGGGGGATTTGTCTGTGTTTGGATAAGGATTGGAGAAGTGTTATTCTATAGTTTTTCTGTGACAGCCCAGGAAAAGGGCAAAAGGCGCTGGGATGGTAGGGTGCAGACAGGATGGCGGTAGAAGCCTAGGCTCGCTCGTGCTCTTTTTCACTCTGTCATCACAGGTGTGTTAAAAGTGCCAAACTTAATGCTCCCCTTGCCTGAACACAGAAACGCAGACCAGAAATTGTACTCTGCACCTTATTTATGTAACTGAGAGAGCTGTTCTCAGTATTTAAGAGTTGTCATAACATGTGTAGTCTTTTAATGACTTAAAGCTTTTATATATTTTGCAGACTGAATGAAAGGGAATAAACTAATAATCATCTGATTCACAGTGACTTGCGGTGAATGATTTCAGCTGCTTGCTCACTGAGTGTTGGTGAGTTTAGAAATGTGACCTTTACAACTCCAATATAGATATGTAGTCAGGAGGATAAAAGGATTAAGTGCGAAATATGAATTAATTAACCAAGAAGTGTGGTTTATTTAATTAATATGGATTCAGACCCTGAGGTGGCGAATATTTAAATCGATGCATGCTCCACTCGCGTTATGTTGCAGAGATTTTGACATTAATCTAAGTGCACCTCTACATAGCATTTAATAAACAAAGAAAATGCTGTTGGATGTCTAGAGGGCGCAGTAGTCTGTTATTGCACTGCTATTATCGTTTTATTGTACTTATAGAGTAACAGTTACTGAGGTTAAAGAACAATCATGGTAACAGCAACCACTTTTCTTGCATCTAATTTCAAACAGTTTGCAGCTCACCTCGAGAAACTCCATAGGAAACATTCCTCTATGGACATTATGCGTCTTTGAAGAGGGCTGAACTGAGCCTGCAGTATTTACGTCATAGAGCATATGGCCCAGAGAGAAAGTGTGTGTGTGTGTGTGTGTGTGTGTGTGTGTGTGTGTGTGTGTGTGTGTGTGTGTGTGTGTGTGTG